>OW240915.1:1711427-1764481 GCA_933207985.1 Pelobates cultripes
TGAAAAATCAGGACATGATTTCTAAACTGCCACCACTCCCTCATTTTCAAGCCCACCTACACAAATCTTATATCAAAACGTTCAGCTATCCCTGCTGCCACTAAAAATGTCAACGGCTAAGCCATAGTCCTGATAGTTTTCACAATATGACCATTTGTTTGCAGCTCACGCCGTCCATTGACATTCATTGAAGCTCCACTCTAGCCAGCTCAAATTTGAAGGGCTATTTCTAAACTGCGACTGTGCCTTTATTTATAATATTTCAGAGACATACTATGCATCAAAATGTAGGTCTGGGTCTTGTGATTCTCACAATATAAAGCTCTTCGCTGTAGGATAGGATTTATAGTTTTTAAATATGACCGTTTGAAGATGGCAACCGCCAAAATACTCTGACCTGTGTCAAGCTGGAGCAGCAAGGGCCTTTTGTACACCTAACTGTGAAGCACTTTGGGCAACAACCTTGCAATTAAATATGCAATTTCCTCTAGCTTTTCTAGTTGTTGTTGTTGTTGTTGTTATTATTATTATTATTGGTATTTATATAGCACCAACTTGTTCCATGGCACTTTACAATATTTTAAAGGGGGACATTTAGTTAACAATTAATTGAAATTTAAAAAAAATTAAAAAACAAAACAAAAAAATATATATCTCAAGCTCCTCCTGAAAGGAGTACTACAAACATATGCCGAGCAACATTCAGGAAAACTGATACAAATTAGGCACAACAACGCAATGCATAAGCCAATACCTGACTTGTTAATACTGTTACAAACTGTTATATGTTAAACTAACGTTTCATCCCAATCTCTTCTTTCTGTAACCCTTTCCCCATAAAGTACAAAAACGAAACACCAACAAAATAAAGAATTTATATAAAAACATATATATCTATCTAATCTGTATTTGTGATGTCTGAAAGATAAAATGAAAAACACTCCAAACACCATACCCACTATAGTGCGCTGTAGTGGTAATGATGCTCTTGCACGTCTTTTGGTAAGTTGTCGTTACATTTTCTTACCTGTGGTCTGCCAAGTATCGGTCACAGCCTCCAGGATTGACAGAGCTTCTGTTAGCCCCCCTCCTCCCCCCCCTGAAAAACAAAACTCTGTAATGGTTTTTGGAGTGCTCCGTTAACATGTGGAAGGGGAACGCCAGGAGGTGGATGGTTGGCATCTCTAGCGCCTCCCAGGAGGCAGCCAGCTGTGCGCCAAGGCAGATTATGCTTACCGAACTGGTACGTGCCTTCTCTGCCCAAATACAGTATCCGGTGGAGTATCGAGGCGGCAGGGGTGCTTTAATCGAAGTAGCGTGATACCAGTGGCCTTCATAGTGCTGGACCCGGGCGCTGCATCAGACGCAGCTCGGAGAGCGAGGCGCTGCATACAAAGTGAATGACCTCTTCCTTCTGCAGTGTGACCGCACCGATTGGGTGAGGTCACATAGTGGTGCCCGCACTGTGACAATATGATGGGTTGCAAGGACGTCTTTGTGTGTTTATATGTATATGTGTGTGTATATAGAAACATAGAATGTGACGGAAGATAAGAACCATTCGACCCATCTAGTCTGCCCAATTTTCTAAATACTTTCATTGGTCCCAAGGATTTGGCTTTACAAAAAAGATGGTTTGCATCTTTCTCAAAAGGGAATTTTTTTTTCTTAGTGAGCAGTTCAGAGGTTTTGCTGGGATGTATTTAAACTAGGAAGGGGGTCAAATGGGTGATAAAACATCAATCCAAAACAAGGACAGAAGGTGCCTGTAAAGTGTGTTAAAAATAAGCTTAGAGTCATGTCTACAATGTCAAATGTTTGCAGTTTAGGGAATAAGATCCATGAACTTGTGGCAATAATGGCAACTGATAGTGTAGATTTAGTCGCTGTTACTGAGACATGGTGTAATGAGAAAAATGACTAGGACATAGCAATACCAGGGTACTCTTTATATAGAAAAGACAGGGAAGGCAAGAAAGGGGGAGGGGTGGTCCTGTATGTGAAGGAGAGCATAAAATCTAGCCTAATAAAAGTTTGTGAGACGAACGTAGAGTCCGTTTGGGTAGAATTTGGTAATCACACAGTAACTCGTGTAGGTGTGATTTATAGGCCCCCAGGACAAATAGAAGAGTTAGATAATCTTCTAGTTGAGGAAATAGCTAACATGACAATGAAGGGGAAGGTTATCATCATGGGTGACTTTAGTCTTCCTGATGTGAACTGGAAAACCAAAATAGCTGTTTGTGCCAGGAGCACGCATATCCTAAACTCCCTACTGGGATTGTCTCTAAAACAACTCGTTGAGGAGCCAACTCGTAAAGAGGCCATACTAGATTTAGTGTTAACAGATGGAGATTTGGTATCAGATATTACTGTAGGTGAAAGTTTAGGATCCAGTGATCAGTCAGTGTGGTTTAATATAAGAACAGTGACTGAGTCACACCACACAAAAACAAAAGATCAGGGTGGTGCAGTAGACATTGCTTCACTAGATTTCAGTAAATCTTTTGACACTGTTGCACATGGAAGGCTTATCAATAAACTACAATCTTTAAGTTTGGATTCCAATATTGTTGAATGGGTAAGGCAGTGGCTGAGTGACCGGCAATAGAGAGTTGTAGTTAATGGAATATATTCAAAGCATGGGCTTGTCACCAGTGGGGTACCTCAGGGATCTGTACTTGGATCCATTCTCTTTAATATTTTTATTAGTGATATTGCAGAAGGTCTTGATGGTAAGGTATGTCTTTTTGCTGATGATACTAAGATATGTAACAGGGTTGATGTTCCAGGGATAAGCCAAATAGTAAATGATTTAGGTAAACTAGAAAAATGGTCAGAGTTGTGGCAACTGACATTTAATGTGGATAAGTGCAAGATAATGCATCTTGGACATAAAAACCGAAGGGCACCCTCAGGGCACTATAGTGCCAGGAAAACAAGTGTTTTCCTGGCACTATAGTGGTCCTTTAAGACCACAGGGGCATATAAGTTTGTAGATAACATACTCAGTGCAACAATGGATCCTGTGTCTAATTCTGTATATTTTGCCTATTTGAGGATATGAGGTGTCCACACGTCACACACCCCAGGCATCTGACAGACCCATTGTTTCTTTTATCCCCCTTCGTGGGGTTATAACAGTGTCTAGGATCAGTTTTAACCAGGAGGTCTCTCAAATTTCTTTTCCATTTATAACAGAACATGGGCTTTTGTAGAACTGTTTTCGGAATAGCTGGCTCAGTTTTCAGAATGTTTCAGTTTCGAGTAATGGATTCCGTTAATTCAGTGGTTGCTGTATGAAACTTCATGGGGAAGACTATCCTTGTATTAGGCTCTGTGGGAGGTCGTGTCTCCTGTGTGTTATATTTAAGTTCCGCTTTTGCCAGTGTGCTATTAAGTTCCCTCCGTTTGTATCCTCTTGTCCTAATTTTGGCATACATTATCTTTAATTGTTCCTCACAGTGTTCTTTCTGTGAATTGTTTCGAAACACCCTGAGGAACTCTGTGAGAGGCAACGAATTCAAGTGCTTGGGATGAGAGCTTTCATGGTGGAGAATTGTGTTCTAGTCCATTGGTTTTGTGTATAACCTATATTTCAATCTCTGGTTTATCACCATAAGTTCAATGTTAAGGAATTGTATGCATTTATCATCAATTTCTGATGTCACTTTGACCGGTGTTGGTAAAATATGAATGTATGCGAGAGATGCCTAAGCTTAGTCTTTCGTGCCGTTCATATAACCAAAATAGGGTCAACAAATTGAAAATATTTGTCGATTTAGTCTGCATGTTGTGACAATATCTATCGCTCTTCGAAATCATACATAGGGGCCCTAGCTGCCCACATGGAAGTGCCAGAGATTTGGAGAAACCAATTCATTTCAAAACAGAATTAATTGTTCTGTAGAGCCAATGCAAGTAGTTCAATAATAAATTCAACAGGGCGACCCTCATAGTGCGGTGAGTTAATGAGTAACTTTAGCATGGTCTCAATGCCCTCTTCATCTCGAGAGAAATCTTATTCCTTATAATAGACCTTAATTTTTATCCCCATTTTTTTATATGTATGAAGGCTTTTACCTGTAATTGTGGGAGGGGCATGATTTCCTTACTTAAAGGGATTCCTTACCTTACGCCACACCGTTCTTGGTCTAACGATTTGCATGTAACTACGTCCGGGTCACATGCAAGTCGTCATGTGGTTTACCTGTTCCTGCTGTCTTCCCCTGACTGCGGCACTCTGCTTACAAATACATCCACTCTTCAGCCCCCCCAGGCCGACATCTCAGCGGAACCAGGAACACACCAAAAAACGTAAGATACTGACCTGTTGCGCCACGGTCGCTCCCACGGCGTCATCACGGTTCAGATCTCAACTGCTTATACAGTTTGCATATTTCCTTTTGTGTACTTATCATGTTTCTGTCATTTCGTGTCTAACTCCTGAACGATTTAGTTTAAGTCTCCTTAGTTTAAGTCTGTTTCGCAAGGTTACTATTCTATGTTAATGTCTGTTCGGTTTCAAACTCCCAAACGTTGCTTTTAATCTGTTCGTATGCATTTTCAATTCAGTTTCCTGACAATGACTGTTCGTATGAGTTTGCATTAATTGGTATGAATCGTTTTATTCAACGAACGTTCCCCCCTTTCGTTTAGTCAGCATGAAAGCCCAATGGCCACTTCGTGCAAAGATTTGTATTATTTATCGGTTTCTCGAAATTCATCCGAAATTAGTCTGAACCATTATGGTTATACATCTGAAATATTGACCTCTAGCGGTCTTTCTAATATTCGCTTAAATTGCTGAATTCATATAAAACATTGCCATTAACTGAATAAATGGCTGCTTAACATTGTTCTTTCGGATAGATACTACGTTAATATATTTGCTGATCACTCTGTGTTTAAGTGTAAATAGCTATGGTTTATTCTGCGTAAAGTCTACTATAAAGTACGCTTCTAACTCACTCGTTGGTGTATACCTATCCTAGTATTAAATCTTGGTTTAATAAATTCACCTATAATCTAAATTCTGCAATCTTACAGCATTTCGTTAACCTCTACACTTTTGCACGGTTACTTTGTATAGGCTGCGGGTTGCTTAATCTATATCGGTCAGGCTAATTCTGGATTTAGACACCTTCGCAGGGTGCTAGATACTACGTTGCAAGGTGCTCGGTTTGCGGGATAACGTTTGATCTTACACTTGTATGTAGATAATATTAGGTAAATAGGGTCTCCAGGGGACCCCACGATTTATGTATCCTACGTTCCGACATGCGGTTTGTTTTCATTATTAGCTTTCGGGTATCAACTTATTTCTTCCCTCCCTGCTGTCAGTTTACGGTAGATTACCAGATACTTACTATTATGTGTATCATCATTCCACATCTTCTATAACACTTTAATTATCCAATATAGGTTCGGAATTCTTACACTCTCTCTTGTCAATCAGTATTACTACCCAGTTTCACTAAGGTACGTCCACCTGTTTGTTACTTTATATCACTACTTCCTCCCCCAAGTTATCTAGTTAAAGAAATACATTGGATGATAGGGTCCTAGGAGTCCGATAGGTCATTTACTTCTACGTCCTCCATGTCTTAGGCTAGAGGTCCCGCAAGGCCAACACCCATCCTCATTCTAGGAGGTAATATGCCCATTGGCCCAAATCATACTTAGCCGCCTCGCATAGTGGCATAGAGAGGGCCTCACCTGTCACTCCCATTCTATTTTATGCTTTAAAGGTCACCGAGAGGCCGACACCCCGTCACAACGTTGCGTGGTCATGAAATCCCATCGCGCCAACACATACAGCCTCTCAAGCTGCTTGGCACCTGTTACCAATCTAGTATAATTGTTTCGCCACTTGGTATTCGCTAGAAAGCCAGTATACATATATTAATGGTAACCTTATGTCATTTAGCATTTCTCGCATACAAGAAGGTTGCGAAGATCTGTCTCTGCCAAGCACTCCGGCTAGATCCGGTAAACCGTCACGTAGAGGGGACATGGCTAGCTCTACATCTATCAGATCCTAAACTATCCCTCGCATTACAGCCGAACTAAGGAGACGACAGATTTTGTACACAGCATCTGCTAGGAAATCCGAACTTTTTAAACTACTGCGCACATCTACAGATAATTCTGATGCAGAGGGAAGGCCCAAGTGGTTCTAATTCAGCGGATATTCACTCCATGTTGTCCTTACTCACGGCCTCCATGTGGAAAATCAATGACAGATTGCAGAAATTAGAATCAGTCACTCTAGCTTTGACATCAACCGGGCCTTCCACTTCAGTTCAACCAGAACCTTCTGGGACTCAACAGGGTAATTTAGGGTCCACTTTAGAGTTACAACAAGACATTAGTCCAGCCCAGGTAAAGGTAAAGACGAAAACCTTGCATCACTCCTAATTGCCTCCCAGGATATCGTAGAGAATAAGACTTATGCGTATGGTGATTTATCAGTAGCGATTAAAGCTAGGGACTCCAGACTAAACAAGAAATTGCCCATCCCCGAATTTGTCCTAGCTGTTGGCATATGTAGGGATGTGTAATGCTCTGTTTATCCTAATAGAAGAGAAGAGTTTGATTTATACATGCACAAACTCGTGGATTTAGGGAACAAATATGGAGGTACGGCATTCTATGATTATCCTAGATCTTTTTCGGCAAAAGCATCTGCAGCTCTCACTCAATTCGGAATTAAAACAAACTGGAGTAAATTAGCTACAGAAATATTCTGCAGACACTTTTCAGGTCTAAAGACACCAGCCTGTGCATTCTGCTCATCTACCGCCCATACAACCAACTTCTGTCCCAACACAGCTGAGGCTTCTTCCAACGTCCCTGTTCCCAGCTCTTCTGGTAGAACGGAGAGAATTGTGAAGAATAAATTAGGTCGCCCCATAGTCTTCCTAGGGAAGTCACAGATATGTAATACTTTTAATCCCAGTACATGTGGTTTTAGCGCTTGCAGACTGCTACATATGCGTTCTAACTGCTTCCGGTCACATGCAAAAACCATGTGCACAGATTAAATGTATCCCAAACCTTATTTAACCTCTGTTAATGTTACTGTGTTATCAGCTATGTTGTCAGACCATCCTTCCAGACACTTGGTTGAATTTCAGGTTTTTCTGAAGGTTTTCATACAGATATAATCCACATGCCAACAGGTAACGTAGAATGTAATAACCTGCAATCAGCACAGGAAAATCATACAGCAGTCGGCACACTCATTGCACAGTTACAGAGGGGTTCCTTTTAGGTCCTTTCCAGTCCCGCCATTCACTTCATGGAGGACAAACCCTATCAGTGTTGTCACAGGAAAAAAATCCATGAAACAAAGATTAATCATCGACCTATCTGCACCCCAGTCCTCAGTAATTCCAAGTCTGAATTTGCTGATCACTTCTGAAGAGTTTACACTACAATACACTACCATTGACAACGCCTTTGCTACTATCATTAGAGCAGGGGTAGGAGCATGGCTGAGCAAAACAGACACAGTAAACTCCCACCCATACATCCTATACTCTGGCACCAGCATGGCATTAAATGGAAAGGCTTATACTATTTTTTTCTCCCGACCAACTTTTAGTTCAAAAAGTAGCCCCAAAATCTTTGACGTTTTTGCAGAGACATTATGTTGGTTACTCCTGAATATTAACAGATGCCCCACAGTCATCCATTACTTAGATGACTTCCTGATGGTGGAAGATAACGCCCTCCCCCCGTGGAGTCTCAGGAAAACCACTTGCCTTTTTGAACAATTGGGCATTACAGTGTCACCTAAAACGGAAGATCCAGACACTATCATTAATTTCCTAGGTATCCAACTATATTCCATTTCCATACAGGCCAGCTTACCCAAGGACAAAGTAGACCACATACTCACATGCATAGGGGGGATGACTACAATGGCCCTGGTCTACTTTTGAAGGCTTTGGATGAGGACAGTGACTTCGGCAGCAAGGAGAAATCTCGGTATTGAGGCATCCATATCGTATGGACGCACTGGAGCTCCCTAATACTACAGGCCTGAGACCAGATATCACCCGTCTGGTCGCTATAGAATGGGAACTGGAGCAGGAATGCCAGAACCTACGAAAAGCAGTTCAGCAGCAAGCATCACTGGGAGTGGTGCTACCCAGCACCAGGCAGCGTTACAGGGAGTGGAGACAGTCATTCTCACTCCCAGCGTCAGTTTACCATGCAGAGAGAGGAGACAACCGGTCTCTTTCTTCAGTGCCAGCCATAGTTACAAGGAGAGGAGATTTTCCGTCACTCTCCCCAGCAGCAGCAAACACCCCTGGGAGTGGAGATAGTCTGTCTCACTACCCAGCAACAGACAGCATTACCAGGTGTGGAGAAAACCAGTATCATTACCCAGCGGCAGTACATACAACAGGATACAGTACCTAGAAGGGAGCAGATAGTTTCTTCACCCCCTCCCCCCCCCAGCCTCAACGTGGTGCCTCAGGAGTGGATTGTAGCAGTTGCCCTTTGTAGAAAAACCCTGGATGTATACGGGTGCTTGTGGCAGGAGGCCCTCTGGATCACTGCGCCTTTTGGAAAAGGCCACCAGACTTACCCAGATCGATTGGAGGTCTGGGGTTTGTTTAGTCTCCCCAGGGCTCTTTACCCTGGACGTTTGTCACGAACTCCTGGAGGAGCCTGCTAGCTAGATTCCTGCCTAAGGACTGTGGGCCACATACAAAGACCTTGTTCGGGAGTTAAATCTCCCCAGCCTCCATTAGCAGCTTTCCCTGAGTGCCCCCGAGACCCAGACGGAGCACCCCGTATTGCAGCCACAGGACCGGTCAGAACTTTGACACAGTGGCATTTCCCCTACAGTGCATGGATGTGAGCGCTATTTGGAGAACTTGGGCGCTCAGATCAGGGCTGTTTAAGGATGTAATTTTGTGAGGTTGAAGTGTGGAGGAGCAGGGTGATGTGTGACGGCTATCGTCTCAATGGTAGCATTGGTTATGTATGGCAAATCCGTTGGGTTAACTAAAAACCTATTGATCCTACAAAAGGAATCATGGACCTGAGAGTGGAATCCCTCTCACTGCCGTGTAGTATCCTCCACGGGTCATGCATGTTACATGAAGTACTGAGATGTGTGAGCCCGCGATCACCCTCTGTGGGAGGTGTGGATCCCATCAAGGATCTGTCTAGCTGGGTCAAGAACAGTGTTAGTCTCTCTCTACTATTATTTGGTCAACATCCATTTGAATGAGAAGGGTTAGCAAACTTTGGAGAATAAAAATTGACAATGCAATAACAAATATTGTTGATCGTGAGACATAATATAATATAACGGCCTTCAGGGTCTGTATCACAACGTTGGATTACATATTGTAAGCTGGAATGTAACAGGATCGCCACTCTTCTGGCCTTGGAATTATATTTAGTAGCTATACAGGACTGGATCCAAGGATCCAATATCTCTAATATTGTTAGTTAAGAGGAGTGAGTTTGAAGATGGGAGTGCATTGTCGATGGACTCCTTGAGGTCTTTAAAGGCCAATTACAGCCAGTCGGAATAACAGGAGGGTTATTTAAACTTAGTTTTACATTCTCTCATTGTCCTGTTGTGGTTTCTGCCTGGTGCTCCGAGAGTGCGTTCCTGATCTTGATTTTTTTGGTATTTGACTTTTGCTTCATTTTGACTTCCCTGATTTCTGGTATCCTTGACTTTTGGCTTTTCTTCATTGCTGTGTCTGATTCTCTATCCCTGACCTCGGCAAGTATTCTGACTATTCTTGGATACGTTAAGTCCGGCGATTCTAAGGTCCGGTTAAACGTTATCCTTAGTTCTAGGTGTGATACAGTTCTGCGTACGGGATCAATTCGTAATCCTGACATCAGCAGAGTGGGCTTGAGAGAGGTTATTTTAGGAGACATAGGACTTGTAGTCTTTAGCCCTTATGTAGTCTGTGTCATCAGCCCCTCCCCGACCGTAATAGAATAAAGTGCGGTATCTGGAGTGGCTAGCACTGCGTGCTGCACTCTTCCACCTGCAGCAGATACACCCCAGTATTCTCCCCTGTCCAGGGACAGCAATCAGGTAGGTAGTATGGCTTATTTGCGATCGTTAGGGCAGACTGCAAGAGGTTGTTGCGACCTAGCACATGTGCCCCGACTTCTAGTACCCACTGTAAGCACGACCAGCTAATATGGCGGCAGAACCAGAAGCGCCAGATAACACATCTTTATGATGAGATGCTGATTGCTGAAGAACAGTAATGTCTCCGAACGCATCTCTGTGGAGAAGGTTTGGATTGGCTGAGATCATCATCTTCATTGACGATCATAGGGCAGATTGGTAGCTGCCGCGACACACTCTCGACAGTGAATGAAAGGTAAGAATAACTATATTTCAGGCATTGGGGGTAAATCTAAGAGTGCTGGGGCAACCTCTAACATTAAAAATACATATTTCTGGGGTGCAGGGCCTGACTATCATGGAGGATAGATGTGCTCTATCAGAGCTCCTCAGAAATTGGGGCAATTTATCACACTTTTAGCCCAATACATGTTGAGATATACGACAACAATTAACTCACCTAAACCCACAACTGAGCTAGGAACAGACAATGTGGTCTGTGACCCGACTGGAGCCTGCTGACCCCACTCCTCGCAACATGAGGCCTGGTGTGTATCAGGTGGAGAGGCGGCTGATCTCCCGGTCTGACGTGGCATTGTGACGACGAGCCACCATCACCGTTCTGTCGGGGGTGATCGCGGTTCGTCCCTGGGTGGCAAACCTTGCTTAGCGGGACCGCAGGGCAAAGCCACACAAATAAGCCTACAACCCAGCGTGACACCATGTGTCTCCCCAGTCCTACTGACTGAAACCATGGGGTCTTACATAAGCTGGACGCACTATTTGCCAATTCTGGCGCAAAATGCAGGGCAGAACACAGCCACTTGCCTCACAACAGCCAAGCAGCCACCTATCCAAGATGCTGCCTCCAAACCGGAGGAAGGTCCTGAACGTCTTAACTGCAAAACGGTCCTCATCATGGTGGCGAACCAAGCCACGCACTCTACCCCAGCATAAGAAGCTAAAACTTTGTATGAGACACCACCAGGGCCATAAAGCACAATGGAGAAACAAGACACAACAAGCTCATATGCCCCACCTGATGTTTCCTTGGTCCAGAGGACTGCAACACCTCACTCCACTGCAGATCCTGACTCTGCAAGAAGACCACCCTTCTATCAACACTTGGACACAGAGACCCGCATCCACTGCCTTGCTGTGTTGCAGGAATGCAGGGTACCCCTGGCAGGCATCGGCTGAATGAGATACCAGTCTGAGCAACCACTTCTGCCATGGACGCTTTGCTGAGACCCATATTCCGCATAGGGTGAAGACACCAAGAGGAGGTTTTACCAAACTTACCACAGAAATGTATTTACATTCTTTATGATTTCACATTCTGTGGTAAAATATATCTGTTATTTGTATTTTTGTCTCCTACTCTCCGGTTAGGAAGCATTCTACTACTCATGGGCATAATGCCCTTGATCTAACTCTGTCTATACAACCAGTGCTTTTACCTCATGTTTTAGCCTCATAACCTACTAAAATCCAACACTAGCACTGTGTCTACCTAGCCTGAATAAACAATACAAAATGTGCAGACTAAGCTCTAATGTTAAATCTTCTCATAATATGGTTAAAATTATTTATGTTGCTTAACAGTCTGAAATACTGTCCTCTCCAGAATGTAAGCTCGTTGAGCAGGGCCCTCCACCTCTCTGTTCCTGTACGTCCAGTTGTTTGGTTACAATTACATGTCTGTTAGTCCACCCATTGTACAGCGCTACGGAATGTGATGGCCCTATATAAATAATTAAGTAATAATAATGTACCACCCATGCACAACAAAAATAAAAAATACATATTTGAATTTTTTACGTTTTTCCTTACTTCAGTGGCTGTGATCTGGAATTTTAAATATTCGTGTCAGTGAGTGCGCTAGTACTGCATCTATTTTCGGTGTTGAGAAACTAGACCGTGAACTTCATTCAGTTCAGTAAGGCAGAGAAAATGTTTATCTTGTTTGTTCAATACCCCACAGTACCTCCAATCTTTCTATTTTAGATGCCATTAGTGCCACCAACCCACGAGTGATCGATGACTCACGAGCACGGAAGCTCTCTAATGACCTGAAACGCTGCACTTACTATGAAACTTGTGCCACCTACGGCCTGAATGTGGAACGTGTTTTTCAAGATGGTGAGGATAGTAGTTTAGCAAGGAAAGAAAGAATAGACATGGGAATTTCAGAATGAACATTTCATTCATTTACCTTTTATCTCCTCCCTCATGCACGCGCGCCCACTTTGGTTCATGTCACAGTGGCTCAGAAGGTGGTTGCCATTCGCAAGAAGCAGCAGCTCTCTATTGGTCCATGCAAGTCTTTGCCCAACTCTCCAAGTCATTCTTCTGTTTCTGCAGCCTCCATTCCAGCAATGCACATGAACCAGGTAGGTAACCTTAATGGTAATGTATACCACATCTACTGGTGAAGTATCACTGCTGTCTCCACCTAGCTCTCATTCATTGTGGTGTGATGTGATGTTACATAGTAAAATTAGGGGATCTAGCTCTGGATGAAGCAGCTTGTTCTTTCCTTTGTATCTTAACTTATTGGGTAAGATATGTATGTCCTAGAGGAAAGGTTTTATTTAGTGTAAATGTAGAAACCAGGACAGGATAACCAGTTAGGGGGCATATGCAGCCTCCTTGTGCCAGGCTGGGGAACCCTGGCTCTGTCTGTGAGTGTGCATTCACTTACCCAGCAGGAAGATCAAAAAATCTTCCTGCTTGGCTCCAGTGTCTTTCACTACATTGAGGACGCGTTGTGTTCTGAACCTCTGTTGGGTGGAGGTAACTTTAAGACCTTCCTTGCACCCCCATTGCTTTTCAGAGTGCTGGAGTCAGTGCTCTTAGTCATTGACTTAGGGAGCTCTTAAAGTGATCTACACACCATAGAGGTGCAGACCACAATGCTCCCCCTCCAGACCACCAGTGATCTAGTTAAGAATGCCTTCCACTGGACCACCAGAGACATCACCTCTCCCTTCAACAAAACATAAGGAGAAAGGGCTGGGTGTGGAATGGAAATAAAAAGAAAGATGTGCTGGGTTGCCTTCGTTCACACACTTGGTTCCACCACCAACAGAACACTCAACCAACACCCGTATCTCTGTCACACACATAATACTCCACTTCTTCGAAATTTCATTCATCACACAAAGGCACACTGAACTTCCCCACACACACACTGCACTCAGCTTCTTCCATGCAGCCATGCTTAACCTTCTCCACACATGCACAACATTCATGCTCACTCACACACATACAATACTAGGCCACCATACACAGCACTTATCATCTCATTCAGAGAGCAGAGCTCAAAGCTATAGTAGGGGCACCAGCTGAGCCTCTGCTTTGGGCTTTCAGCAATCTTAATCTAACCCTGGTAGAAATTGTAGTGATATTAAATGATTTATTGGGTCAAAATAAGATTGCATTTTGGAGATATGTAAAGTTTGGCTTCAGCACAGAGGGGTCGAAAAATCTGATGCAACGTAATCGTGAACTGAGCATGAAGGACAACATTGTTTTAGGCATCTGAGCAACTATATCCAAACCATCACTGGATTTTGAATGGCAGTAGTCTAGATCAGCCTGTTAACATACCGTATCTTCATGTTTCACGTTGATTTATTTGTCCACATGGTGACCCGTTTTCTGTGTCTTAATAGGCAACCAATGGCGGGGGAACTTTCAGTGACTACTCTTCTTCTGTGCCATCCACCCCCAGCATAAGCCAACGTGAGTTACGCATTGAGACCATCGCTGCATCCAGTACTCCCACTCCAATACGCAAGCAAAGCAAACGACGCTCTAACATCTTCACAGTGAGTACTGAACATCTAGATGTTTCATGCTGTGACATGTTTAACAAACAAACAGGAGAGTCCAGTAACGAAAAAGAGCCCTGAGTTACTCATTGTAGAGACATTGAAGATGTGGAGGAGGAAGAAAGGCTTGCCTGTTAGCTGGGTTTGTGTTTGGATAGACACCAAGAGAATAGCAAGTCTGACCAAGGATGTTTGAAAGAGACATGCAATTCCAGGGTAGGTACAGTGAGAGTAGACTAAAGGGATGCTGGGAAAGAAGGCTGCACAGTGTAGGAAGAGGAGGACACAGAGCCAAAACTGTTTCATGGTTGGATATACTGTATGTAGCAAGAGGAAGTGTAATTTGTCCACTCAGTCTCGCTCCTCTGTATTAACATCATCCTTGTAAGTGTTTGTTTGTACATCAGCCCCTCGTATGATGTGCTGAATTATAGGTTTTTCTTTTCTTTTACAAAATATTAAACCTAATACTTTGTAAGAACTTATAGTTAAAGGGAGAGAGAAATTATTCATTAGCACCATTTTTCCTTCTTAAAAACGTGTACTGCACAAACTCTCCTATTTCCTCACTCCGGGGGCTACACACACCATCAGGGACTCCCAGCTTTCCTCACTCCAGGGGCTACACACGCCATCAGGGACACCCAGCTTTCCTCACTCCAGGGGCTACACACACCATGAGGGACACCCAGCTTTCCTCACTCCAGGGGCTCCACACACCATCAGGGACACCCAGCTTTCCTCCCTCCAGGGGCTACACACACTATCAGGGACTCCCAGCTTTCCTCACTACAGGGGCTACACACACCATCAAGGACACCCAGCTTTCCTCACTCCAGGGGCTACACACACCATCAGGGACTACCAGCTTTCCTCACTCCAGGGGCTACACATACCATCAGGGACACCCAGCTTTCCTCACTCCAGGGGCTACACACACCATCAGGGACACCCAGCTTTCCTCACTCCAGGGGCTACACACACCATCAGGGACTCCCAGCTTTCCTCACTACAGGGGCTACACACACCATCAAGGACACCCAGCTTTCCTCACTCCAGGGGCTACACACACCATCAGGGACTACCAGCTTTCCTCACTCCAGGGGCTACACATACCATCAGGGACACCCAGCTTTCCTCACTCCAGGGGCTACACACACCATCAGGGACACCCAGCTTTCCTCACTCCAGGGGCTACACACACCATCAGGGACTCCACACACCATCAGGGACTCCCAGCTTTCCTCACTCCAGGGGCTACACACACCATCAGGGACTCCCAGCTTTCCTCACTCCAGGGACTACACACACCATCAGGGACTCCCAGCTTTCTTCACTCCAGGGGCTACACACACCATTAGGGACTCCCAGCTTTCCTCACTCCAGGGACTACACACACCATCAGGGACACCCAGCTTTCCTCACTCCAGGGACAACACACACCATCAGGGACTCCCAGCTTTCGTCACTACAGGGGCTACACACACCATCAGGAACTATAAGCTTTCCTCATTCCAGGGGCTACACTCCAGGGGCTACCAACACCCACAGTACCTCTGTCACACACATAATACTCCACTTCTTCGAAATTTCAGTCATCACACAAAGGCACACTGAACTTCCCCACCCCACACACACACTGCACTCAGCCACTTCCATGCAGCCATGCTTAACCTTCTCCACACATGCACAAAACTCATGATCACTCACACACATACAATACTAGGCCACCATACACAGCACTTATTGTCTCATTCAGAGAGCAGAGCTCAAAGCTATAGGAGGGGCCCCAGTTGAGCATCTGTTTTGGGCTTTCAGCAATCTTAATCTAACCCTGGTAGAAATTGTAGTGATATTAAATGATTTATTGGGTCAAAATAAGATTGCATTTTGGAGATATGTAAAGCTTGGCTTCACCACAGAGGGGTCAAAAAATCTGATGCAATGTAATCGTGGACTGAGCATGAAGGACAACATTGTTTTAGGCATCTGAGCAACTATATCCAAACCATCACTGGATTTTGAATGGCAGTAGTCTAGATCAGCCTGTTAACATACTGTATCTTCATGTTTCACTCCCAGCTTTCCTCACTCCAGGGGCTACACACACCATCAGGGACTCCCAGCTTTCCTCACTCCAGGGGCCACACACACCATCAGGGACTCCCAGCTTTCCTCACTTAAGGGGCTATACACAAACAGGGAACCCCCATCTTTCGTCACTCTATGGGGCGCAAACCAACAGGGAATACCCATCTTTCCTCATTCCATGGCGCAGAAACCAATAGGGAACCCCCATCTTTTCTCATTCCATAGGCACAAACCATAAGGTAACCCCCATCTTTCCTCATTCCATGGAGCAGAAACCAATAGGGAACCCCCATCTTTCCTCACTATGGGGTGCAAACCAAGAGGGAAGTCCCATCTTTCCTCACTTCATGGGGCACAAACCAAGAGGGATCCCCTATCTTTCCTTACTCCATGGAACTCAAACCAATAGGGAACCCACATCTTTTCTCACTCTATGGGGGAACGCACCATCTTTTCTCACTCCATGTAACACAAACCATTAGTAAACCACCATCTTTTCTCACTCAATGGAACTCAAACCAATTGGGAACTCCCATCATTCCTCACTCTATAGGGCACACAAAAATAGTGAATCCCCATTTTTTTCTCACTTTATGGAACACAAACCAATAGGGAACCACCATCTCTCCTCACTCCATGTAGCACAAACCTTTAGAGAACCCCCATCTTTCGTCACTTGATAGGCACAAACCATCAGGGAACCCCCATCTTTCCTCACTCTATGGGGCACAAACCATCAGGGAACTCCCATCTTTCCTCACTCGATAGGCACAAACCATCAGGGAACTCCCATCTTTCCTCACTCTATGGGGCACAAAACAATAGGGAGCCCACGTTTTTCCTCACTCCATGGGGCACAAACCAATAGGGAACCCCCATCTTTCCTTACCCTATGGGGCACAAACCAATAGGAAACCCCCATATTTCCTCTCTCTTTGGGGCACAAACCATCAGGGAACCCTCATCTTTTCTCACTCATTGAAACACAAACCATCAGGGAAACCCCACCTTTCCTCACTCCATGGGGCACAAACCAATAAAGAACCCTGATCTTTCCTCACTCCATGGGACACAAGCCAACAGGGATCCCCCATCTTTTCTCACTCTATGGTGCAAGAACCATCAGAGAATCCCCATCTTTCCTCACTCCATGGAACACAAACCAATAGGGAACCACCATATTTCCTCCTTTCACAGGGCACAAACCTATAGGGAATCCCATCATTTCTTACCCTATAGGGCACAAACCAATAGAGAGCACCCATCTTTCCACACTCTATACAGCACAAACCATCAGAAAACCCCCATCTTTCCTCAGTCCATGGAGCACAAGCCAATAGGGAACCCCAATTTTTTCTCACCCCATAGGCACAGACCATCAGGGAACCCCCATCTTTCCTCACTATATGGGGCACAAACCATCAGGGAACACCCATCTTTCCTCACTTTATGGGGCACAAACTAATAGGGAACCCTATAGTCAGTGGGCAGGAGGCCGGCTTCCACACTCCTCCAGTAATCCGTGGCACACGTACTTCATGGGGCGCAAACCAATAGCGAAAACCCATCTTTCCTCTCTCTTTGGGGAATAAACCAACAGGGAACCACCATCTTTCATCACTCCGTGGAAAACAAAGCAACAGGGAAACTCCATCTTTCCTCACTCTATGGGGCACAAACCAATAGAGAACCCCCATCTTTCCTCACTCTATGGGGCGCAAAAGCCATTAGGGAACCCCATCTTTCCACACACTATACGGCACAAACCATTATAGAATTCCGATCTTTCTTCACTCCATGGGGCAGAAACCTCATCTTTCCTCAGTCCATGGAGCACAAGCCAATAGGGAACCCCCTTTTTGTCTCACTCCATAGGCACAAACCATCAGGAAACCCCCATCTTTCCTCACTCTATGGGGCACAAACCATCAGGGAACTCCCATCTTTCTTCACTCGATGGAACTTAAACCATCATGTCACTCCATGTAAAACAAACCAATAGTAAACCACCATCTTTCCTCATTCAATGGGGCACAAACCAATAGGGAACCACCATCATTCCTCACTCAATGGGGCACAAACCATCACGGAATCCCCAACTTTCCTTTACTCCATGGGGCACAAACCTAAAGGGAACTCCCATCTTTCTTCACTCCATTGTGAACATACCATCAGGGAACCCCCATATTTCCTCACTCCATGAGGCACAAACCAATAGGGAACCCCCATCTTTCCTCTCTCCAGAGGGCACAAACCATCAGGGATTCCACATCTTTTCCCTCTCCATAGGGCACAAACCAATAGGGAACCCCCATCTTTCCTCTCTCCATAGGGCACAAGCCATCAGGGATTCCACATCCTTTCTCTCTCCATAGGGCACAAACCAACAGGGAGCCAACACCTTTCCCTTACTCTATGGGGCACAAACCAATAGGGAACTGTCCTCTTTGCCTTACTCCATGGGACACAAACCAACAGGGAACCCCAATCTTTCCTCATTCTACGGAGCACCATCCAACAGGGAACCCCCATCTTTTCTCATTACATGTGGCATAAACCAAATAGGGAAGCCCCCGTCTTTGCTCATTGCAGGGAGTAAAACCTGCCTGAAAATTCACATCTTATGTCACTATAGGGGTCACACATGTCTGGTTAACCCCATCTTTCTTCATTGAAAGCAGGACAAACTGTTAGGGAAGCCCTGTCTTTCCTACCTAAAGCAGACTCATACTGTCAGACGTTCTCATCTCCACAAATTTTCCAGAGCAGTGTTCATGGACTTCTGGGTGATGCACCTACTTACTCTCATGATTTTGTGAAGGAGTGTTCAAATGTTTCCTGCTTTGGGTGGTTTGAGTTCCTTGTGGATATTGAGTACCAATGTGAGTTAAGGGTTAGAGTCACCTTGGTTCATCTGTCCCCTGCCCAGTTTTAAAATGGATAACCGGACATTGTGACTTTTTTTTTGTCCAGTAATGTTCAGAATGTTGTGTCTCTTGTGTTATGGTTCCCCTTGAAATTCGTATTATGTGTAATATTGTACTTCACGTTTATTTTGCATTCTGGAATGGTCCTCTCTTATTCCCCCTGATGTCCAAAATATTGTTACATAGTGCATTATATGTATGCTTGCTGAAACTTATTTTGTTCTGAATAAAGTTGGGTTGATTTTGACTCCAGAGGCAGCTCTGTTAATGATTTGGGGGACTGCCCATGAGCCTGAAACATGAGGAGAACCACTCTACTTGTGAAGTTACAAAATGGCATATGGAGGAATAAAGCAAGGTATTTAATACATGATCCGTAGTTTCTGGAGACATTGACGTAAGGGTATTTACAATATTTGGGATATTTATGAGGTGTAGAAGCAAAGCTCCTGCTCAAACAAGCTTATGAGGATTAGAGGTAGGTGTGTGGCTAGGTATTTTGTCCATGGACACTTACTGTGTAAATAATTCAAACCAGGATTTCCCAACATTACCATTGTTCTAACCAACGCATATCTCCCCTTTAATTGGGATTTCTTCTTTATCCCGCCGTTATCTGAAATATAATTCTCTCTCTCTCTCTGTATGAGGATCTCTTCTTTATCACGCCGTTATCTGAAATATCATGCTCTCACTCTGTACATGGTTCTCTTCTTTATCCCACTGTTATCCTAAATATCACTGTGGCGGGCCGCCTGGAACCCCAACTGGGTAACTTCGCCAAAAACGCTTCCTAGCAATCGCTGGCACACCATCAGCACTTCAGCTCCTAGCCGCCACAGCTTAGCTGGGGTCTTGGTGTTGCTTCCCACCCTGGACCAGGGTCCTGGATCCAGCTTCCAGTGGTCAAAGCTCTCCTACAGAGAATATCCCTGGTATCGCCTTTCCCCCCACACATTAGTCGAGACTTAATGCTGGAAGTACATCTGTTTAATGCAGGCAAGCACTCACAATTTATACACACAGTAAACTCCTCCCCTGTGCCTGAGAGATAATTGAGTCAGGAACTGTACAAACTCCATTATCTCCAGGTACAGAAAAATACAACAATTTTAAAACACCCCAAATGTATCCCCAAAATACTTGGAACCCCCTCAAGCGTCACATCCCCGGATAGCCCTAATTTGAGTGCCTATCATATCCAAAAAGCTTTCAGATAGGTTTGGTGGTTTAGATTTTCCATGGAAGTAAACTTTTGACCAACCGCACACGTGTCTTCTGCCAAAAATAGTTCCATAAGAAAGTGGTAGTGATCGGTCGGTCACTTTCGGGAGTCCAAAACCGAATGAAATACCGAACTCATCCTCTGACTCCAAGGTAGCAATTGTTCGCCTAGTTCATGCGAACAATCCTACCAAACAGCGCTCTCCTGACATGTATATAAAAGAAGCAGCCGTTTGTCAAAGTTCAGTGGTGTTCGTGAGTTAGTGTCCGATTTTACATCCATGCACTCGACGGCCAAACACTGTTGCCTGCGTTTGTGTGAACAAGATGGCCACCAACTCAGTTCCAACGTGGTTGTGCATACGAACAGCGGCCACCAAGCCGAACACTTAGAATGTTGAGGTGTCAGGAGAGGTCAATAGAAGTTAATGAGCCCAGAGGTGGTCTGCAATTCCTGTGGTTGTTCGGTTCCCGAACTAAAAAAGGGAAACCACAGTCTTTTAAAAGTCTGTTACATGGCCCATAGTACTTGGGCAGAAGTCTAGCCAGCAGGCTCCTCCAGGAGCTCGTGGCAGAGGCATCTTTGACAAAATCACTTCCCCCTCTGTACGGAGCTCTCTTCGTTTTCCCGCTGTTATCTGAAATATCACTCTCTCCCTCTGTACAGAGATCTCTTCTTTATCCCGCTGTTTTTTGAAATATCACTCCTGCCCTCTGGATGGAGATCTCATTTTTTTATCCCACAATTATTTTAAGCAGTACTTCATCCTGCAGATCTCTTCTCCCTCATTGGCAGGAGATGGAGAATTCACTGATCAACCACAAAATTAAAACCACCTGCTTAATCCTGCGTAGATTCCACTTGTGCTGCTAAAACAGCTCTGATGCATAGAGGCTTGTACTCCACAAGACCTCTAAATTTGTCCAGTGGTATCTGTCTCCAAAACATTAGCAGCAGATTCTTTAAGTCCTTTAAGTTGCGAGGTAGGACCTCCATGGACCAGATTTGTTGTTCCAGCACATCCCACAGATGCTCAATCAGATTGAGATCTGGGAATCTGGAAGCCAATGCAACACCTTGAACTTTTTGATATGTTCCTCAAACCATGCCTGAACAATTTTTGTTCTGTGGCAGGGTACACTATCCTACTGAAAGAGGCCACTGCCATCAGGACGTTGCCATGAAGTGGTGTACGTGGTCTTCAAGAATCTTTATCCAGGTAGTACAGGTCAAAGTAACATCTACATGATTGCCTAGACTCAAGGTTTTCTAGCAGAACATTGCCCAGAGCATAACATGGCCTTCCTTCTTCCCTGTCACATATTCATCTGCACATAAAAATGCGGTTAATTGCATTTAATGTTCTGACAGGAAAAGTTGTGCCAAGCAACATTACTGTCCTGACAGGAAAAGTTGTGCCGAGCAACATTACTGTCCTGTCAGGAAAAGTTTTGCCGAGCAGCAATCAAAGCCACAGGAGGGTTTGTGCTGAGCAGCAATCATGCAAATGGAAACCTGGTAATTGCCTTTGGGGTCAATCAGATCCACAGGAGGGGTATTTAGGCCAAATTCTTCTCTTGCTCAGTGCCCTGTCATAGTTTAATGCCTATGGTTATCCGAGAGTGCGTTCCTGATCTTTTCTGGTATTTGACTTCGGCTTTGTTTTGACTTCCCTGATATCTGGTATCTTGACTTCAGGCTTTCCCTCATCTTTGTGTCTGATTCTGTGTCCCTGACCTCGGCAAGTATTCTGACTATTCTTGGAGACGTTAAGTCCGGCCATTCTAAGGTCCGGTTATACGTTATCCTTAGTCCTAGGTGTGACACAGTACTGCGTGCTGGATCAACTTGTAATCCTGACATTCCCATAGTGCTTCCTGCTGCCATCTGTTCCCTAGGTAACCCATGCACACACTTCCAGCCACCCACCTGATCTAAAAAAAATTGTGATGCAGCAGAATTGGCAACCTTCTGACGCCCACGTCCCCATGGAAGGTGCTTTCAGCTGGGGTCATCATGGGCACTTTGACCAGTCTGCAACTATGCGGCCATGTGTGCATTATCTTTCCTTTTTTTTTTATTAGAATTTTATTTATTTTAAAGATTTTGTGGAAGGGATACAGAAAAAAGAGAAGGGTGGGGGGTAAAAGTTACATTCATTCACTTTATATATCATATGATATACAAATCCCAATACTGTGTTTCTCAAGTTTCATTTGAGCCAATTAACTAGTGTGACTTATGTAGCATTTTTGTCACCCCTTCTATGTAATTCTGGAGCTAACATAGATTAAATCTATGGTTAGGTTAAAGTGTGCATTATCTTTTCTAAAATGGCCAGCATTATGTTTTTCAGCAATTTGAGCTACAGTAGCTCTTCTATGTGATAGGAGAAGACAGGCTAGTCTTCGCTCCCCACGTGCATCAATGAGCCTTGGTGTTTATGACCGGGATGTTGGTTCACCGGTTGTCCCTCTTTGCAACACTTTTGGTAGGTACTAACCATTGCAATCTGGGAACACCGTTTGGTTGATCCTTTAGCCATTTGCATTTCGTAGGGCCTATGGCTATGCTGTAAAGCATCAGATACATTTTGTTGATCAAGAGTGCTACCGTATTTTTTTATTAAATAGAATATATTATTGCTATTATTGACATTTATATAGCGCCAACAGTTTCCGTTGTGCTTTACAATATTATGAGAGGGGGATTTAACTCTAAATAGGACAATTACAAAAAACTTAGGGGAACAATAGGTTAAAGAGGACCCTGCTCAATCGAGCTTACATTCTATAGTAGGTGGGATGTAAAACACATTAGGACAGGAATTTGCGGTCAAATAAGGTGGGCTACCCTTTAGGAGAGAGCAAGAGACAGGTATGTGAGGTAGAGGTTAGTCTTGGAGGCCATAAGCTTTCCTAAAGTGATGGGTTTTAAGGCACTTCTTAAAAGATGCAAGACTAGGGGAGAGTCTGATGGTGGTAGGCAGGCTATTCAATAGGAAGGGAGCTGCCCGCGATAAGTCCTGCAAGCATGAGTTGGCCGTACGGGTGTGAACAACGGACAGGAGGTGGTCACGGGCAGAGCGGAGAGACCGAGAAGGGACATACCTATGGATCTGTGAGGAGATATAAGAGGGGCTAGAGTTGTTCAGTGCTTTATATGTGTGAATTAGTACCTTGAATTGACTCCTACAGCATACAGGAATCCAATGTAAGGACTGGCAAAGGGGTGAGGTGTGAGAGAACCGACTAGAGAGGAAAATCAGGCTGGCAGCAGCGTTCATTATGGACTGTAGCGGTGCAGTACGGCTTTTGGAAAGACCAATCAGGAGAGGGTTACAATAATTGATGCGGGAAATTACTAGAGCATGGACAAGCTCCTTGGTAGCATCTTGTGTAAGAAAGGGGTGGATGCGGGCTAGGTTTTTAAGATGGAATCTAAAGGATTTGGCAACATGCTGGATGTGAGGCTCAAAGGTGAGGCCAAAATCAAGTATGACGCCAAGATAGCGCGTATATACACATGCATACAGTATCTCACAAAAATGAGTACACCCCACACATTTTTGTAAGCTATTTTTTAAATATCTTTTCATATGACAACATTGAATAAATGACTCTGCTACAATGTAAAGTAGTAAGTGTACAGCCTGTATAACAGTGTAAATGTGCTGTCCCCTCAAAATACCTCAACACACAGCCATTAATGTCTAAACCGTTGGCAACAAAAGTGAGTACACCCCTAAGTGGAAATGTCCAAATTGGGCCCAATTAGCCATTTTCCCTCCCCAGTGTCACGTGACTCGTTAGTGTTACAAGGTCTCAGGTGTGAATGGGGAGCAGGTGTGTTAAATTTGGTGTTATCGCTCTCACACACTCTCATACTGGTCACTGGAAGTTCAACATGGCACCTCATGGCACCTCATGGCAAAGAACCCTCTGAGGATCTGAAAAAAATAATTGTTGCTCTACATAAAGACGGTCTAGGCCAGGGGTAGTCAACCTATGGCACTAGTGCCATGCACGGCACTCAAGGGTGCTAGAGCCAAACATGCTCTATTCGATCAGGAGTCCCAGTAAAACTTCAGATATCTGCTAATACGAAGAGGTGGTGAAGGGCAATCCTCAATTTATGCATTGCAGCACGTAGAGGAAGTGATCTCAGAGCACTTCATTCCAGCACTTGTGAATGGGAATCCACACAGTAGTAGAGCAGCTTGCAGTTGCTGTTGCAGCTCCTGTCCTTGACCTGTATCTGACCAGCCTGGTCCCCACTGGAACCCAGGGAAGCCACCCACACTGCTAGATATACAGAGAAATGCAGAATAACCCTCCCCTCATACAAATAATACGGACAGCCCACACACAAAAATACACACAATCCGCTTAAACGTAACACCACTAACAATTCACATACATGCACACAACCCCACATGCAGCCTCTCACATGCAATACCCCAAACAGCCCCCACACACTACCAAACACACAATGTGACATATCCATCCACACACACAATTCCACAAGCAGCCCCCATACACAGACCACATTCATATGTATCATACACAATACCATAAACTACTCATGAACATATACAATATAATAGCTCAAATACGCACAAATACAACGATACAAAGCAATTACAGTAAAAAATAATACAAGCAGAATACGGCAGCAAACACACTTCAATTTAAAAAAGAAAAAAAAATAGATCCGGCGCGCTACGGGACATCACAATCCCATATCGGCACAGTGCTGCTAAAAGGTTGCCTACCCCTGGTCTAGGCTATAAGAAAATTGCCAAGACCCTGAAACTGAGCTGCAACACGGTGGGCAAGACCATACAGCAGTTTCACAGGACAGGTTCCACTCAGAACAGACCTCGTCATGGTCGACCAAAGAAGTTGAGTGCACGTGCTCAGCATCATATCCAAAGGTTGTCTTTGGAAAATAGACGTATGAGTGCTGCCAGTATTGCTCAGACAAAACGCCACACACTGCATTAAATAGGTCTGCATGGCTGTCGTCCCAGAAGGAAGCCTCTTCTAAAGATGATGCACAAGAAAGCCCGCAAATAGTTTGCTAAAGACAAGCAGACTAAGGACATGGATTACTGGAACCAGGTCCTGTGGTCCAAAGAGACCAAGATACATTTTTTTTTGGTTCAGATGGTGTCAAGCTGGTGTGGCGGCAACCAGGTGAGGAGTACAAGGACAAGTATGTCTTGCCTACAGTCAAGCATGGTGGTGGGAGTGTCATGGTCTGGGCCTGCATGAGTGCTGCTGCCACTGGGGAGCTACAGTTCATTGAGGGAACCATGAATGCCAACATGTACTGTGACATAGTGAAGCAGAGCATGATCCCCCTCCCTTTGGAGACTGGGCTGCAGGGCAGTATTCCAACATGATAACGACCCCAAACACACCTCCAAGACGACCACTGCCTTGCAAAAGAAGCTGAAAGTAAAGGTGGCCAAGGATGTCTCCAGACCTAAACTCTATTGAATATCTGTGGCGCATCCTCAGATGGAAGGTGGGGGAGCGCAAGGTCTCTCACATCCACCAGCTCCATGATTTCGTCATGGAAGTGTGGAAGAGGACTCCAGTGGCAACCTGTGAAGCTCTGGTGAACTCCATGCCCATGAATGTGACGAAAGCACCTTGGTCACTGGAATTTGGAGAGGCCTGCTTGCCAGCCTCTTGCCCTGTGACTATGGCCCCTGGGATGTATTGCCCTTTAAGTACACTATTTTGGCATATTGGGACTTGGTACAATGCTCCTTTAAACTTTCGAAGTGGAACTTCGAACCACTGAACAGCTGGACCACACACAAGTGTGGTGTGCAGCTCCTTTACCTCCCAGGCTGTGGTTAACCGCAGCCAAATTGACCAACTGCTGGGTGGCCGCTGTTCGTATAGTCGAACACGTGACGGCAGCCATCTTGTTTAGTCGAAGGCTTTCAGCGGTGTTTGGTTGTCGAGTCATGGAACTCAAATCGGACACGCGACGGCACGAACACCGCTGAACTCTACCTGCTCCAGAACTTCGACGGGAGTCGAACGGTGTTAAACAATTCAAACGCCACTTTGACTTTGGCTATTTGCATGAACGGCGTTCGAACTGACTTTAACATGGGAAATAGACCAGCCACACAGCCAAATTCTGTGGAACTTGTAACGGATCACCTGGCACCCGACTGGGTACCTCCGTTGAAGGATGCTCCTAGCACTTCCTGAGGGCTCCAAGCACTCTAGCCGACACCACAACCACTGCAGACCGAACCTCTCTTCCTACAGAGCGAAGCAGGAACAAGCTCTTAAAAGAGCTTAGGAGTGATTATAGCTAGAACTGAAGTTTTAATGAAACACTCTGCTTTTATGCACATTTTACACACATAGAACCGCCCACAGGATTTTGAAGAACAACCAATCTAACACGTACAATATAGTAAAACACTCCCATTCATTCCCACAAAATCCTCCCCACTGCCTGTGATATATTTACTGAACACAATGGGTTAATGTAATTATCACAGGCAGGAAAAAATACTTTTTATACATGTACTGTAACTTTAAAACCATACATTCAATCTTCATAAATACTTTAAATATAAACACTCTTTAAAATCATACAAATCCCTCCAGCGGTTAAAAAGATAACTGGAAGTCCTTTCTGACCGACCGCAAGCACATTTTCATGCCCACAACAGTTCCACAGATTTGGGCTGTGCGGTCGGTCTATTTCAGGCAGAAAAAATTACTAAGTCCCATTCGAATGCAAGAACGGGGCACCATTCGTGCAATTGGCTCCGTATAGCAGTACATTCAAACTGCTGAACGGGACTTAGTTTCCCACCGCAGAGTCTAAGTGTAGGAGAAGGTAAGGGTCAGCAGTGTTCGTTGAAATGTGTAGACGATTTCAGTTCCATGAATTTGGCTGCACACACCACTGACCGCGTTCGGCTGAATAAAGATGGCCGCCGCCACGTGTTTGTCTGCACGAACGGCGGCCCCCCAGCAGTCGATAATTTACCTACAGCAGGCTCACCGCCTGGGAGGTAAATTGCCTGCACGCTTCCACTTCTGGGTGGTCCGCCTGTGTGGTTCTTGGTTCAGTAAGCCCCATTTACTTACCCAAGTGGGAGAAAGCCATGCACAACGGATTTTAAAGGTTTGGGGACATAGTCTTAAAGGGGCATTGTCACACAAAGTCTCAATATGTCCCCAGACGGTTCTTAAAGGGCCAGCGCGGTCCAATACAAGTCCATAAGCCCAAATGCAGTTCTTAAAGGGCCATACACAGTCCAATAGAAGTCCATAAGCCCCAAGACTGTTGTTAAAGGGCACAATCTTCCAGGGGCCATAGTCAGAAGGTAGAAGGTGGGCAAACAGGCCCCTCCAAAAAACAGTGGCAAGGTCATTTTCGTCACAGAACTGTTTTGGGCACGAAAGCCATGCTGCGGTCAGTCAAAAGAGACCTCCATAGACACTTGAACCACATGAAGATTTGATTATGTTTGTGGTATCTGAGCGCTGTTCGGATATATTGGGCGCTCAGATCCAAGCTATCTGGGGATATGTCACATGTGGGGGTTTCGTTCTGTGAAACATAAGTTATGTATTTTAATGTGTTTTTGTTATAGCTTTAATTTAGGAATATTTTCTTTACCTGGAGATAATTGAGTTTACTACAGCCACTTAAGCCAATTATCTCCAGGAAAGAGGGGAGGGATTTTACTGTATATGTGGGCGTGTTACTGTGTTAATTATTATTCCCATTGGTTTGTGTCCCTTTTGTCCCAGTTTACCACCAGGTCCAGGCGGTGTGCCTCTGGCCGGAAAATGTGTATAAAAGAAATGCCTTTGTGCTCATGTTTGGGGGATTGGAGAACTACACTCTGGGGATTACTATAATCACTATACTCCCCAGGGTGTAATCACTAAGCTCTGCTAAGAGCTTGTTCCTGTTTCTGCTCTCTGGATTTAGGTCTACCCACTGGGAGCTGGACCCTGGTCTTAGGTCCAGGGTGGGTAGGAGACGGTGAGACCCCAACCAAGCTGCGGCGGTTCGTGGGGTCTGCGGTGGTTATGGTGTCTGGTGGAGTGGTTGGAGCCCTCGGAAAGCACTAGGAGCATCCGTCAACGGAAGGTACCCAGTCGGGGTGCTAGGCGTTCCGTTACAATGAGGATTAAGGCAGTGCTGGAAAATAATGGTGGCCACGCAAAATTTTGACACTTTGGGCCCAATTTGGACATTTCCATTTAGGGTTGTACTCACTTTTGTTTCCAATGGTTTAGACATTAATGGCTGTGTGTTGTTATTTTGAGGGCACAGCAAATTTGTGTTATACAGGCTGTACACTTACTACTTTACGTTGTAGTAGAGTGTCATTTCTTCAGTGTTGTCACATAAAAAGATATAAAATATTTACAAAAATGTGAGGGGTGTACTCACTTTTGTGATATATTGTGCATACACACGCGTCCACGTTGACTAATGAGCTGGTTCTGTATCTGTGTATATATATATATATGTACATATATATATAACTCCCAGGCAACAGATCCTCTTCAGACCCAGTTCAACTAGTCAAACTGAATGGTTTGACAGCCCACCTGGAGTCGACCGGTTCCTCTGGTTGCTAGAAGGTGCTCTAAGCTAAGCCTTACATGGCAAGACTTGCTTAGTACAGTTCCGGGCCGCAGAGGAGGTTCCAGACGAACACTTAGAACATTGCGGTGGAAATTGCTACAAAGTAGCAATTAGGCTTAACAAGTTCCATGGTGGTCTCCAGTTCGTGCGGCTGTTTGGTTCCCAACCCAAATATAAAATCCCACAAACTAAGTCTGTTCACATAGTTTTGTTTGTTTTAAAGGGCCCGTAGTCGTTTGGTAAGAGGCTGGCCAGCAGGCCCCTCCAAGCACCCGTGAAGAGGTTCAGTTCGTTACACACACACACACACACACACACACACACACACACACACACACACACACACACACACACACACACACACACACACACACACACACACACACACACTAAAACAAGGGAGAATAAAGGGACACAAAAAGTACTAATTTTAAATAAAGCCTTAAAACTGATTGTGCCACTTGAAGTGTGTATCTCATTTTAATGTAGTTGTGGGCCTGGCACAAATCCTGTTTGCTGACAAATCCCAACTAAAAACCTTGCTATTTATAGAGGTGCGATAAGCTTTTCCCTCAGTCAGGAATACAAACCGTACTAAAGCCTGTATTACCCCAAATTCTGGCAAACATCTTTCTCTAACTTGGGTCTCACTTAAATTTTTTTTGGATAAAGTTTATTATTATTTTTTTTTTTTATATTAAAATATACATATTTATATATATATAAAATGTATCAACATATCAAAATGTTAAAATATTTTTTAAAAAAAATAAATCATTTAAAAAAAAAAAGTTTATTAAAAAATATTGAACATGGCCTTGATTATAAGGTGCATAGGTCCAAACTTTTCGTGGCTTATGGTCTAATGGTAGATTGTGGAGGAGGGTAAGGTGATCGCTGAATGATCTATCACAACGTTTATATGTTGAAGAGATTAGTAGTCCGTGACTATGAAGAAGTGGGTTTCCAGAAGCTGACTGAAGCCAAGGAATGCAGAGCAGAGTCTAAAAGAGTAATGCAAATGATTCCAGTTGGAAGATGCAGCACAGTAGAAGTTCTGGAGGTAGTGATATAAGCAGAAGAAAGGTGTAAGTCATAAACAGAACAAGGAAGGTAGCTCAGAAAAGACTTAATAAGCTTAACAATTTAACAATTTGGTAAGGTCTTTTTTTTATTATTATTATGGGACTTATATGTAGCCTTAAGTTGGGCTGGCTAAATATGCAGCTGAAGATGAATGGAGATTGAGAAATGTGAGTTTAGCAGACCTGTTCATGATACACTGCGAAATGGTGAAGTGCTAGATTAAGGAGCTGCAGTTAGATATTTTGAATAGACATTGACTAAACCAATGTAAGAGAGAGGGTAATAGGTCCGGAGCGAAGATATTGTCATGAATGTTGCCAGTATACTGATCATACCTAAAGGAATATATTACTGTGTCAAGAGAAGATGTGTAGATAACCCATGAGACAACAGAATTGCACATATATATTATGTCAAATGGTAATCTACTGAGTTATAGATGTAAGGGGAATTTGTGAAGAGACGTCATCTGAGTATATCATCATGTTTCGGATTTTCTCTTGTTTTGGGATGTAGGGCAGATTTCCTCATGTCTCAGGATGTAGGGCAGATTTCCTCATGTCTCAGGATGTAGGTAAGATTTCCTCATGTCTCAGGATGTAGGGCAGATTTCCTAATGTTTTGGAATGTAGGGCAGATTTCCTCATTGTGACGAGACCAATCTCGCCACATTGCATTGGAGAAGCCTGGTTGCTCGCCTGTTGCCTTTTGGATTATGGCCCCATGTTAAAAGACTCCTTTTCCCCTGCAGAAAAGGCTTATTCGTGCCTTTCTGCCCGGCGGTCGGTAGATTCAATCTACCGAACTAACGCACGAATGACTGGACCACCTGGGAGCTGGAGTGTGTCGGCAATTATCCTCCCAGAAGCTGCGATTAACCGCAGCTTAATTGACGAATGCTGGGTGGCCTTTGTTCGGTTGCCGAACACATGGCAGTGGCCATTTTAAAGTCCCGAACTGCCAGCGGTGTTCAGCGCCCAAACTGTGGAACTGTAAACAGACACTTATTTGTGCGAACACCGCTGAGCCGTCAGCCTCCTTGCTTCTGCATTCGGTTAGTAAACTGAATGCCTGTTCATTCGGTAGTTTAAACCGTATGAACAGCATTACCCCAGATAGCCATCCCGTGGAGTATATTCGTATGGAGAACAGACGTTGTGAGCACTTCAACTCCACGGCGATTGGACTGTGTGCATAGGATCTGAGCGCTATTCTGTACTTTTGTGCGCTCAGATGCCAGCTATCTGAGGATGGGTTGCAGGTATATATTTTGTGTGATAAATGTAATATTGTGTATTTTATTGTGTTTTAGTGTTTTACTGTAACCATGTGGGTAATGGAGTTTTGCCTCTGTCTTTGGAGATAATTGAATTACTTCCCAATTATCTCCAGGATAGAGGGGAGGGATTGTAATGTATTGGGGGAGTGTTTTAACCATGTCTGCCTGTGATTGGTCATTGTACTATTTGTGTCCCAGTCTCCTATTTGGTCCCCTATGGGAGTGTCCACCAGGTGGGAGACCTGCATTAGTACTGGGCAGGTAGCCCTCATTAAAACAGACCACTGCTTGACCCTCAACACGGAGCTCTGTCTCGTTCTTGGGGGGATTTACTGTATGCTGATAGAGACTGATTGCTAGGAGTGTAAGCCGCTTGGGTGCTTTTCCTATTCGTCTGCTAGCAGCTATTCGTGAGGTTCCAGTTCGGGAGTTTGGAGTGCTATTTTGTATGCAGTTCGGGAGTTTGGTGTTCTGCAGTAGCTGTGCCTGTATCTCTGGAAGATCTATTAAACGGCGGTTTAACCCTTTTATGCCTGCGGGGTGCCGTAACACTCATGTTTTGGGATATAGGGCAGATTTCCTCATGTTTTGGGATATAGGGCAGATTTCCTCATGTTTTGGAATGTAGGGCAGATTTCCTCATGTCTCAGGATGTAGGGCAGATTTCCTCTTGTTTTAGAATGTAGGGCAGATTTCCTCATGTCTCATAATGGGCAGATTTCCTCATGTCTCGGGATGTAGGGCAGATTTCTTCATGTCTCTGGATATATGACAGATTTCCTCATGTCTCAGGATGTAGGGCAGATTTCCTCATGTTTTGGGATGTAGGTGTCAGGATTACTGTTTGATCCAGCACGTAGAACTGTACAGCACGGCTGACAAATAAGTATCGTATTACCGGTCCTTAGAATGGCCGGATTTAACGTACAAAGAATAGTCAAAAATACTAGCCGAGGTCAGGGAACACAGAAAGGGACACAGCGATGAGGAAAGTCAGGATACCAGAATATAGAGAAGTCAATAAACAAAGCCAAAGTCAAAAACCAGGTAGAAAACTATAAACAGGAACGCGCTCTCGGACAACCACAAGGGAAACCACGACAGGGCACTGAGCAGGCTGAGAACTGGGCCTAAATACCCCTCCTTTAGTTCTGATAGGCTGTAACCGGCCTTTGACCCCAAAGTCAGTTACCAGGTTTCATTTGCATAATTGCTGCTCAGCATTAACCCTTCTGTGGATTAGGTTGCTGCTCGGCACAACTTTTCCTGTGTGGACAGTAAATGTCATTAACCACTTTTCTATAAGCGGATGAATACATGACACCAGGTTTCATTTGCACAATTACTGCTCAGCATTAAACCTTCTGTGGATTAGGTTGCTGCTCGGCACAACTTTTCCTGTGTGGACAGTAAATGTCATTAACCACATTTCTATAAGCGGATGAATACGTGACATTACCCCCCACCTGAAAAACGCCCACCGGTCGGACAGGACCAGGCTTGAGAGGAAATTTAGCGTGAAAAGCGCGGATCTTAGGGCCCGCATGCAGGTCAGGAGCCGAAACCCAAGAACGATCAGCAGGACCGTAACTTTTCCAAACAACCTAGTACTGTAAAGTGCCCCGAGAAAAACTAGAATCCACGATAGAAGATACCTCATATTCTTCCTGACCACCCACCACCACCGGAGGAAGAGGTTTGAGTAAGGACACATGAAAAGTGTTGGGAATCCCTAAAGATGCAGGAAGAGCCAGAGAGTAAGACACTGGATTGATCCTACGAAGCACTCTATAGGGACCAAGGAATCTGGGGGCAAACTTCATGCTAGGGACCTTAAGCTTGATGCTGCGAGATTACAACCAAACCCGGTCCCCCACTTGGTACACCGGGTTGGCACTCCTACGCTTATCAGCAAAATGTTTGAAGCGTTCAGCAGCAGCCCCTAGAGCAGTTTGAACCTTAATCCAGGTATCCCGAATGGAGGACAGACGCTCATCCAGAGCAGGAATGGCAGTATCCGAAAATACCGCAGGATGCCTACCATTATTGACAAAAAATGGACTGTGCCCAGAGGAGTCATGAACAGCATTGTTTCTAGCGAACTCGGCCCACGGGAGTAGTTCGGACCAATTGTCTTGTGTGCTATTAATAAAACAACGCAAATAAACTTCTAATGACTGGTTAGCCCTCTCAGCTGTACCATTGGTCTGTGGATGGTAGGAGGAGGAGAAGGAGAGATCAATCCCCAATTGTTTACTGAACGCCCTCCAGAACCTGGACACAAACTGAGAGCCCCTATCAGACACAATATTGTGGGGGATGCCATGCAAACGGACAATTTCACGTATGAAAATTAGGACCAAATCTTGCGTAGATGGCAACTTCTTGAGAGGAATGAAGTGAGCCATCTTAGAAAATCGGTCTACAACCATGAAAATAGTAGTGAACCCAGCAGAGCTAGGAAGCTCAACAATAAAGTCCATGGATAAGTGGGACCATGGAATCTCAGGAACAGGAAGAGGCTGCAACAGGCCACAAGGAAGTGCATGAGTCACCTTAGAAACTGCACACACAGAACATGCCTGCACATACTCCTTTACATCTTTCCTGAGTGAATCCCACCAAAATGATCTAGTGATCGCGGCAGTGGACTTATTGATGCCCGGGTGTCCAGCAGTTATATTGTCATGGAACACTTTCATGATATTAACCCTTTCACATAGGGGAACGAACAGTTTATCACACGGTTTACCACTGGGCGCCTGAGGCTGGGCCTCCAGTATGGTGCCAAGCAGTGGAGAAGACAGTGAGAGGACAGTAGTAGCAATAATACACTCTGGTGGAATAATAGGAGATGTCACCTGTTCCGGAGCTGACTCATTATCAAATTGCCTGGACAAGGCATCAGCCTTGGTATTTTTAGAACCAGGTCTATAAGTAATGAGAAAGTTAAAATGTGAAAGGAACAGTGACCATCTAGCCTGTCTGGAAGACAAACGTTTGGCATCCCCTATATATGCCAGATTTTTGTGGTCGGTTATGATCAACAGGGGGTCCTTGGAACCCTCCAAAAGATGTCGCCACTCCTTGAGGGCAAGAATAATGGCCAACAGTTCTCTATTGCCAATATCGTAGTTGCGCTCAGCAGGAGACATCTTTCTGGAGAAGTAGCCACAAGGATGCAATGGTGTTCCCTGGCTTTCTCTCTGAGAGAGAACAGCCCCTACCCCTGTCTCGGATGCATCAACCTCCAATATAAAAGGTTTACTAGTGTCGGGATGTTTTAGTATGTCCGCAGAGGCAAATCTTTGTTTAAGAGTCTCAAAAGCATTCACAGCCTCTTTGGACCATACCGTGCTACTAACCCCTTTGCGAGTCATATTTGTGATTGGGGCTATTACAGAAGAAAATCCCTTGATGAATCTTCTGTAATAGTTGGCAAAACCAATAAACCTTTGAATGGCTTTTAAACCAGAGGGTAATGGCCAGTGTAGTACAGCCTCTAGTTTTTTAGGATCCATTTGAAATCCCGATGCAGAGATGTTGTAACCCAAAAAGTGGACTTAAGGCTGGTCAAATATGCACTTTTCTAATTTACAATAAAGTTTATTTTTCAACAACGTCTGCAGAACCTGTTTCACATGGAAGTGGTGAGTTTGAAGATCAGGGGAATACACCAAAATATCGTCCAAATAAACCAAGAAAAAAATGAGTAAATGAATTCCCTGAGTACATCATTTATAAAGTCTTGGAATACGGCCGGGGCGTTGCATAACCCAAATGGCATTACCAGATATTCATAGTGTCCACTACGGGTATTAAATGCCATCTTCCACTCATGATTCTCTTTAATTCTAACCAAATTGTAAGCGCTCCTAAGGTCAAGCTTAGTAAATACTTTAGCTCCCTGAAGTCTATCGAACAATTCGGAAATGAGTGGGATAGGGTATGCATTTTTTACAGTGATTTTATTAAGTGCCCTGTAGTCTATGCAAGGGCGTAACTCACCACCCTTTTTCTCAACAAAAAAGAATCCTGCACCAGCTGGTGAGGATGACTTTCTTATGTGCCCTTTGCTCAAGGATTCTTTGATGTATTCCTCCATTATTTTACTCTCCTGGGGAGATAAGGCATAAACTGCCCCCTTAGGTGGCATAGCGCCTGGAAACAGGTTAATGGCACAGTCATATGCTCTGTGGGGAGGCAATACATCGATTGAGCCTTGTTAAACACCTCCTGAAGTTCTCGGTATTGTATGGGAACTCCAGGAGTTTGGGGAGTGGTAGTGGGAAGGTCAATAGTATCCAATCTCTTTAGTACTGGTTTTATACATCTCCCCATACACTCTTTACCCCATTCTAATATCTCCCCATTAGCCCAGTCAATATAGGGATTGTGCTTACTCAGCCACGGAAACCCTAATATGATAGGACATGATGGAGAAGTAATAACCTGAAACGTCATCTCCTCCCTATGGGAGGCCCCAATGGAGATCGTAATAGGGTCAGTTTTGTGGGTTATAAGTGGTTGTGTGAGTGGTCTACCATCAATAGCCTCTACAGCTAGCGGCGTAGGTCTCTCCCTGACCGGTATCTCATTACCCCTAACAAAGTGGACATCAATAAAATTTCCAGCAGCACCTGAGTCCATTAGGGCACTGCAAGAAAACTTCTTGTTATCAAGGGAAATAGATACCTCAAGGAGGAATCTACTTTTGTTTTTGTTAGAGGACAACTCCATCACACCTAAGATCTGTCTCCTTAAGGTTCTTAGGTGCGGAAGTTTTCCGGACACGCTGGACAATTAGTTATCATATGTCCCTTTCTACCGCAATATAGGCATAACCCCTCCCTTCTCCTATACTGTTTTTCGGCCTCTGACAATCTAGTGACCCCCAACTGCATAGGTTCGGGTTCGGACTGTACAGGGAGGTTAGACAAAACAGGTTTAGAGAATTGAGGTGCTAGGGACATAGCCGTACGTCTGGTCTTGCTTCTGGTGACTTCTCTGAGTCTTAACCTATTATCAATATGCATGACAAACGTAATAAATTCGTTAAGACTCTTAGGTAATTCTTTAGCGGCTATCTCATCTAGTATAGTCTCTGAGAGACCCTTTTTGAATGCTGAGATTAACTCATTGTTAGTCCAGTCTACCTCGGAAGCTAAGGTACGGAATTCAATAGCATAATCCGAGATAGACCGGTTACCTTGTCTGATGTGCATTAGGGCAGTGGAGGCGTCATCCTCTCTACCCAATGGCTCAAACGTGAGCTTGAATTCGGCAAGGAATTCCTGGTAATTATGAGCTATGCTCCGATTACTCTCCCACAACGGATTAGCCCAGGCAAGGGCCTTGCCCTTTAATTGATTCATTAGATAACCAATTCTTGCTCTGTCCGTGGGGAATGACCCTGGTGAGGCCTCAAAATGGTACTCCACCTGATTAAGAAAACCCCTGCATTCCTGGATATTGCCATCAAACTGTAGGGATGGTGATAAGGAGATGCAAGGAGTCCTATTAACAGTGGGTGGAGGTACACAGGGTAGAGGTGCTATAGGAGGAGACGCTGCAGGCTGCAGATGCTCCGTTCTAGCGAGAAGCGTACTTAAAGCCTGAGCGAATTGATCCATGCGGTGATCATTCTCCTCTAATTTCCTCTCGCAAGCAGCTATGTGCTGACACAGTTCTACAGGATCTAAGGCCATGTCGTAATGTCAGGATTACTGTTTGATCCAGCACATAGAACTGTACAGCACGGATGACAAATAAGTAACGTATTACCGGTCCTTAGAATGGCTGGATTTAACGTACAAAGAATAGTCAAAAATACTAGACGAGGTCAGGGAACACAGAAAGGGACACAGCGATGAGGAAAGCCAGGAGTCAGGATACCAGAATATAGAGAAGTCAATAAACAAAGCCAAAGTCAAAAAACAGGTAGAAAACTATAAACAGGAACGCGCTCTCGGACAACCACAAGGGAAACCACGACAGGGCACTGAGCAGGCTGAGAACTGGGCCTAAATACCCCTCCTTTAGTTCTGATAGGCTATAACCGGCCTTTGACCCCAAAGTCAGTTACCAGGTTTCATTTGCATAATTGCTGCCCAGCATTAACCCTTCTGTGGATTAGGTTGCTGCTCGGCACAACTTTTCCTGTGTGGACAGTAAATGTCATTAACCACTTTTCTATAAGCGGATGAATACATGAGACCAGGTTTCATTTGCACAATTACTGCTCAGCATTAAACCTTCTGTGGATTAGGTTGCTGCTCGGCACAACTTTTCCTGTGTGGACAGTAAATGTCATTAACCACATTTCTATAAGCGGATGAATACGTGACAGTAGGGCAGATTTCCTCATGTAGGGCAGATTTCCTCATGTAGAGCAGATTTCCTCATGTTTTGGGATGTAGGGCAGATTTCCTCATGTTTTGGGATGTAGGGCAGATTTCCTCATGTCTCGGGATGTAGGCCAGATTTCCTCATGTCTCGGGATGTAGGCCAGATTTCCTCATGTCTCGGGATGTAGGCCAGATTTCCTCATGTCTCGGGATGTAGGCCAGATTTCCTCATGTCCCGGGATGTAGGCCAGATTTCCTCATGTCCCGGGATGTAGGCCAGATTTCCTCATGTCCCGGGATGTAGGCCAGATTTCCTCATGTCCTGGGATGTAGGCCAGATTTCCTCATGTCCCGGGATGTAGGCCAGATTTCCTCATGTCCCGGGATGTAGGGCAGATTTCCTCATGTCTCTGGATATAGGGTAGATTTCCTCATGTCTTAGTATGTAGGGCAGATTTCCTCATGTCTTAGGATGTAGGGCAGATTTCCTCATGTCTCGGGATGTAGGGCAGATTTCCTCATGTCTTGAGATGTAGGGCAGATTTCCTCATGTCCCGGGATGTAGGGCAGATTTCCTCATGTCCCGGGATGTAGGCCAGATTTCCTCATGTCTCGGGATATAGGGCAGATTTCCTCATGTCTCGGGATATAGGGCAGATTTCCTCATGTCTTAGGATGTAGGGCAGATTTCCTCATGTCTTAGGATGTAGGGCAGATTTCCTCATGTCTCAGGATGTAGGGCAGATTTCCTCATGTCTTAGGATGTAGGGCAGATTTCCTCATGTCTCATAATGTAGGGCAGATTTCCTCATGTCTCGGGATATAGGGCAGATTTCCTCATGTCTTAGGATGTAGGGCAGATTTCCTCATGTCTCAGGATGTAGGGCAGATTTCCTCATGTCTCAGGATGTAGGGCAGATTTCCTCATGTTTTGGGATATAGGGCAGATTTCCTCATGTCTCGGGATGTAGGGCAGATTTCCTCATGTCTCGGGATGTAGGGCAGATTTCCTCATGTCTCGGGATGTAGGGCAGATTTCCTCATGTCTCGGGATGTAGGGCAGATTTCCTCATGTCTCGAGATGTAGGGCAGATTTCCTCTTGTTGTGGAATGTAGGGCAGATTTCCTCATGTCTCTGGATTTATGGCATATTTCCTCATGTCTCTAGATGTATGGCATATTTCCTCATGTCTCTGGATGTATGGCAGATTTGCTCATGTCTCACGATGTAGGGCAGATTTCCTCATGTTTTACGATGTAGGGCAGATTTCCTCATGTTTTGAGATGTAGGGCAGATTTCCTCATGTTTTGGGATGTAGGGCAGATTTCCTCATGTCCTAGGATGTAGGGCAGATTTCCTCATGTCCTAGGATGTAGGGCAGATTTCCTCATGTCTTAGGATGTAGGGCTGATTTCCTCATGTCTCGGAATGTAGGGCAGATTTCCTCTTGTGGAATGTAGGGCAGATTTCCTCATGTCTCTGGATGTATGGCAGATTTGCTCATGTCTCACGATGTAGGGCAGATTTCCTCATGTTTTGGCATGTAGGGCAGATTTCCTCATGTCTCAGGATGTAGGGCAGATTTCCTCATGTTTTGGGATGTAGGGCAGATTTCCTCATGTCTCAGGATGTAGGGCAGATTTCCTCATGTCTCTGGATGTAGGGCAGATTTCCTCATGTCTCATGATGTAGGGCAGATTTCCTCATGTCTCATAATGTAGGGCAGATTTCCTCATGTCTCATAATGTAGGGCAGATTTCATCATGTCTCGGGATGTAGGGCAGATTTCATCATGTCTCGGGATGTAGGGCAGATTTCATCATGTCTCGGGATGTAGGGCAGATTTCCTCAAGTCTCAGGATGTAGGGCAGATTTCCTTATGTTTTGGGATATAGGGCAGATTTCCTCATGTCTCATGATGTAGGGCAGATTTCCTTATGTTTTGGGATATAGGGCAGATTTCCTCATGTCTCATGATGTAGGGCAGATTTCCTCATGTCTCAGGATGTAGGGCAGATTTCATCATGTCTCGGGATGTAGGGCAGATTTCATCATGTCTCGGGATGTAGGGCAGATTTCATCATGTCTCGGGATGTAGGGCAGATTTCTTTATGTTTTGAGATATAGGGCAGATTTCCTCATGTCTCAGGATGTAGGGAAGATTTCCTCATGTCTCAGGATGTAGGGCAGATTTCCTCATGTCTCAGGATGTAGGGCAGATTTCCTCATGTCTCATAATGTAGGGCAGATTTCCTCATGTCTCATAATGTAGGGCAGATTTCCTCATGTCTCGGGATGTAGGGCAGATTTCCTCATGTCTCAGTATGTAGGGCAGATTTCCTCATGTCTCGGGATGTAGGGCAGATTTCCTCATGTTTTGGGATGTAGGGCAGATTTCCTCATGTTTTGGGATGTAGGGCAGATTTCCTCATGTTTCGGGATGTAGGGCAGATTTCCTCATGTTTTGGGATGTAGGGCAGATTTCCTCATGTCTCGGGATGTAGGGCAGATATCCTCATGTCTCTGGATGTAGGGCAGATTTCCTCATGTCTCGGATGTAGGGCAGATTTCCTCATGTTTTGGGATGTAGGGCAGATTTCCTCATGTCTCGGGATGTAGGGCAGATTTCCTCATGTCTCGGGATGTAGGGCAGATTTCCTCATGTCTCGGGATGTAGGGCAGATTTCCTCATGTCTCGGGATGTAGGGCAGATTTCCTCATGTCTCGGGATGTAGGGCAGATTTCCTCATGTCTCGGGATGTAGGGCAGATTTCCTCATGTCTCGGGATGTAGGGCAGATTTCCTCATGTCTCGGCAGATTTCCTCATGTCTCGGGATGTAGGGCAGATTTCCTCATGTCTGGTGATGTAGGGCAGATTTCGTCATGCCTGGTGATGTAGGACAGATTTCCTCATGCCTGGTGATGTAGGACAGATTTCCTCATGTCTCGGATGTAGGACAGATTTCCTCATGTCTCGGGATGTAGGACAGATTTCCTCATGTCTCGGGATGTAGGACAGATTTCCTCATGTCTCGGGATGTAGGACAGATTTCCTCATGTCTCGGGATGTAGGACAGATTTCCTCATGTCTCGGGATGTAGGACAGATTTCCTCATGTCTCGGGATGTAGGGCAGATTTCCTCATGTCTCGGGATGTAGGGCAGATTTCCTCATGTCTCGGGATGTAGGACAGATTTCCTCATGTCTCGGGATGTAGGACAGATTTCCTCATGTCTCGGGATGTAGGACAGATTTCCTCATGTCTCGGGATGTAGGACAGATTTCCTCATGTCTCGGGATGTAGGACAGATTTCCTCATGTCTCGGGATGTAGGACAGATTTCCTCATGTCTCGGGATGTAGGACAGATTTCCTCATGTCTCGGGATGTTGGACAGATTTCCTCATGTCTCGGGATGTTGGACAGATTTCCTCATGTCTCAGGATGTAGGGCAGATTTCCTTGTTTCTCAGGGTGAAGAGTAACTATTCTCATGTCTCAGGGTCTAGGGCAGGTTTCCTCATGTTAGGAAAGGCCTTCTCTCTGTAATATATGTGAGAAATGTCAATGTCTTTGATTATTCAGGTTTAAAAAGATTGCAAGCTTTTCAGAACAGATATGATTTGTTTTTTTAAATTACTCTTTGATGTAATGCATTTGTTACATGTCTGACTTCATATAATTGTGTTATATGGTGAATACCACCTTTTAATGTATCACCGTGCAAGGTTCTCAGTTCAGTTCACATGAGGTTTCCCTTCTCATGACACAGGGTGATTACAATGTTATATACATTATGTACTGTCCCAGTCTTCAATTATTAAGGAGATGACACATTAGCATGACCTATCCTTTTTTATATTCATTATGAGATATATTAGGATAATTCCTACTGCCAACTCCTTTAACTAGAGACTCTTTCTCCTCAAATGCCCCTTTGCTACCTGTTTTCTACTCTCACATTCTGTAGTGAAGCTCTTACTCTTCTCATATCCCAGAGATATGTCCTATTATCATGATGCAGCAAGTCCCTTCCCCTCATATTCTATATAGAATCCCCTTATTTCATACTTTTAGGGAAGCCTCTCTTGTTCCATACACTGTAGAGAGGGCCCCTCTTTTGTTGAATGCTGTAGGGAAGCCTTTCTCATTACATACCCATGAAAAGACCATTCCTCTTATTTTATCTGTAGAAGAGGCTCTTCTAGATATGTATACTGTTGATAGGCTTTTCTCCTGTTTGGTCCTTCAGCAAGTCTCTTCCTTACTTACTAAGCTTATTGACATGATCCCTCCTCTCCTGTGCATTAGCAAAATCCTTTATAGTATTCTCTCTCGTAGCAAGATCCTTCCTTCCTCTTATATTGTTTACCAAGATCCCTTCTCCTTTAATATTGTTTTAAGACGGGTTTTCCTCCTTGGTAAGGCCCTTCCTCCTGCTGTCATCCCGGTATGAGGCCCAACCTCCTCTCATCCCATAGTGAGGTCCTACCTATTCTCTCATCCCTTAGTAAGGTTCTACCTCCTCTCTCAATCCCGTAGTGAGGCCCTACCTCCTCTCTCATCCAGTAGTAAGGCCCTATCTCCTCTCTCATCCCGTAGTGAGGTCCTACCTCCTCTCTCATCCCATAGTGAGGCCCTACCTCGTCTCTCATCCCATAGTGAGGCCCTACCTCGTCTCTCTCATCCCATAGTGAGGTCCTTCCTCCTGTCTCAATCCCGTAGTGAGGTCCTACCTCCTCTCTCATCCCATAGTGAGGTCCTACCTCCTCTCTCATTCCGTAGTGAGATCCTACCTCCATTCTCTTCTCATAATAAGGCTGTTACTCCACTCGTATACCCTTCTGAAGCCCTTTCTCTCCTCTCTCATGCATTAACAATGCCCTTCCTTTCCTCTGCCATCCCTTTGTGAAACACCTTCTCACTCATTAAGTAAGACTGTAGTACTTATGGCAGAGGCTCATTCCTCTTTAATTTTTTTCAGACAAGGGACTGTGCTAGGCCCTATACCACCGATTGCACACTGCAATACAAAACCAATTTCTTTATTTCATAGTGCCAATACTGCAGTGAAATCTGACCTTAACTAATTAACTGCATTTACCTGCAAGAAAAACACAATAAAATAGGTTCCAATTATACAATTTGTATTGAAAAAAAACTTTGCCACCAACTCTAATAAATACAATTTAAGAAAAAGTAATGGAAAAAACAAAACAAATGGACCTTTTTAATAAAAAGTGAATTGTAGTTAATTGGTAAGGGAATTGCCAAACCTAGTCTAAAATAATGAAGTCAACAAATTCCCCAATGTAACTCTTTTTCTTAAACTGCTGCGTTTTCAGTTTCACGTTTAATTCAATAGACATTTAAATATGTTACTTCGAACTCTCAGACAATGTGTGTATTGCAGCTGATATGAGCCAATCTCTGTAATTGCACAAAATATGAAGCAGGACAAATGCAATGTTCTCCTCCCTGGAGCAAACTATGCAAAACGCCCCTTCCTTAGTTTGAGCAGTCACGTACATTTGTCCAGCTTGTCTATGTTAGAGTACCTGCTTTGTGTTTATCTTATGGCCTTTGTGCCAACAGAGCGGTCTCTGCATGTCAGCTGTGGCATGCGTGCCATAGGTTCGCCATTGCTGCCCTGTACCATACATTGTACTTACCTTCCCTTGTGTCATAAGATGAGGTATCCCTTTATATCATGTGAACGCAATCTGCATCATGCCTTAGATTGTGGGTATCCTTTTCTCCCATGTGTCTCAATGTTGAGGTCGTCCCTTTTCTGTACTGGAACTTTCACCTTTTCTAGACTGGGACGTTTCAGAGGCTCCCGCTGGCTCCCTTGCCTCCTCCACAGAGCCGTGTGTCTGTGCTTCGCAAGTATCTGACTGCTCACTCTACCAACTGCCCCTGAGTGATGCTCCAGGGGTGCTATGGGTGGCCTTATACCCCATGGACCACGGGGTACTGACTGAACGGAAATATACGGGACAACCCCTCCCCACTGTGCCTGGGCAGGGGATGCTGAGTGCTGGAGACCCCCTCAGTTGGACAGCTGCTCTCCACCCTGCAGCCTGCACGAACTTGCCCCTATTAACTCATGGACACTTGGATTGGGGGGGCCAATGTGGGAACCCCCACCTAATCGTGGCCCATCTTATTGACATGCTGCTGTTTCTTCCTGTCTGAATGTAATCCTTGTGCTCTGTATATGGTTACTGAGTATCTCCCTGGGAAGCACTTACTGCAGATTGTACCTCCCTGCTCTCCCACTATCTATAAATACGCCTGTACATACAGAGATCTATGCCAGCCGGAGACTCTTCGTCTAGGATGCTGTTTTGTACCAGATTATCCTCCTCTGTTCTCCGGTTGCTTCCCTTCCCCTCAGTCTGTAACTAAATAAAATGATTGGAATGGTACAGCCTCTCTGGGTCTTCCTTTTGCCCTCTGTGTGGTCACGCGTGTCTATCCTGTGGCTTCATTTCACGCCTCTCGCCATGGACTCCCGCTGCTGCCCAGTTGAGACAGACAGGATAGGAGGGGGGCTGGGGTGTTTTGGGTAGTAGGTGAGTGTGTGCAGTATGCTTCCTCCTACCCCTTTGTAATGGGATTTAATATAGTCTTTCTTATGGGGATGGGGGCATAGTTTGCTGTATAATGCTGTGTGAATGTGTGTGCATGCAATGCCTCAACCTCTATCTTATTAAAGTGTGCAGGATACCCTTGTAGTGTATGAGTGTGCCTGAGTGTGCAGAACCTCCTACTGTGTCATTGCAATATCTGCCAATCTTATTGTTATTAAGGTGTGTGTGTGTGTGTAGTACCTCCTCTCATCACATTGTTATTACAGTGTGTGTATGCAGTGCCTCCTCCCATCTCATTATTATAATAAAGGTGTGTGTGCAATGCCTCCTCCTGTAATGTTGTAATAAAGGTGTGTGTGCAATGTCTTCTCCCGTACTGTTGTTGTAATTAAGGTGTGTGTGTGCAGTGCCTACTCCCGTACTGTTGTTGTAATTAAGGTGCGTGTGTGCAGTGCCTCCTCCCGTACTGTTGTTATTAAGGTGTGTGAGTGTGCAATGCCTCCTCCCGTACTGTTGTTGTAATTAAGGTGTGTGTGCAGTGCCTCCTCCCATACTGTTGTTGTAATTAAGGTGTGTGTGCAGTACCTCCTCCCCTACTGTTGTTGTAATTAAGTTGTGTGTGCAATGCCTCCTCCCGTACGGTTGTTCTAATTAAGGTGTGTGTGTGTGTGTGTGTGTGTGTGTGTGCAATGCCTCCTCCCGTACTGTTGTTGTAATTAAGGTGTGTGTGCAGTGCCTCCTCCTGTACTGTTGTTGTAATTAAGGTGTGTGTGTGTGTGCACTGCCTCCTCCCGTACTGTTGTTGTTATTAAGGTGTGTGTGCAATGCCTCCTCCCGTACTGTTCTAATTAAGGTGTGTGCAGTGCCTCCTCCCGTACTATTATTGTAATTAAGGTGTGTGTGCAATGCCTCCTCCCATACTATTATTGTAATTAAGGTGTGTGTGCAATGCCTCATCCCGTACTGTTAAGGTGTGTGTGCAATGCCTCCTCCGGTACTGTTGTTGTTATTAAGGTGTGTGTGCAATGCCTCCTCCCGTACTATTATTGTAATTAAGGTGTGTGTGCAATGCCTCCTCCTGTACTGTTATTAAGGTGTGTGTGCAATGCCTCCTCCCGTACTGTTATTAAGGTGTGTGTGCAGTGCCTCATCCCGTACTGTTATTAAGGTGTGTGTGCAATGCCTCATCCCGTACTGTTATTAAGGTGTGTGTGCAATGCCTCCTCCCGTACTGTTGTTGTAATTAAGGTGTGTGTGCAATGCCTCCTCCCGTACGGTTCTTGTAATTAAGGTGTGTGTGTGCCGTGCCTCCTCCTGTACTGTTGTTGTAATTAAGGTGTGTGTGTGCAGTGCCTCCTCCTGTACTGTTGTTGTAATTAAGGTGTGTGTGTGCAGTGCCTCCTCCCGTATTGTTGTTGTAATTAAGGTGTGTGTGCAGTGCTTCCTCCCGTATGGTTGTTCTAATTAAGGTGTGTGTGTGTGCAGTGCCTCCTCCCGTACTGTTGTTGTAATTAAGGTGTGTGTACAATGCCTCATCCCGTACTGTTGTTGTTATTAAGGTGTGTGTGCAATGCCTCCTCCCGTACTGTTGTAATTAAGGTGTGTGTGTGCAATGCCTCCTCCCGTACTATTAAGGTGTGTGTGCAATGCCTCATCCCGTACTGTTGTTGTAGTTAAGGTGTGTGTGCAATGCCTCCTCCCGTACTGTTGTTGTAATTAAGCTGTGTGTGTGCAGTGTATCCTCCCGTACTGTTGTTATAATTAAGGTGTGTGTGCGCAATGCCTCCTCCCGTACTGTTATTAAGGTGTGTGTGCAGTGCCTCCTCCTGTACTGTTGTTGTAAATAAGGTGTGTGTGTGCAGTGCCTCCTCCCGTACTGTTGTTGTAATTAAGGTGTGTGTGTGTGTGTGTGCAGTGCCTCCTCCCGTACTGTTGTTGTAATTAAGGTGTGTGTGCAGTGCCTCCTCCCGTACTGTTGTTGTAATTAAGGTGTGTGCAGTGCCTCCTCCCGTACTGTTGTTGTAATTAAGGTGTGTGCGCATTGCCTCCTCCCGTACTGTTGTTGTTATTAAGGTGTGTGTGCAGTGCCTCCTCCCGTACTGTTGTTGTTGTTATTAAGGTGTGTGTGCAGTACCTCCTCCTGTACTGTTGTTGTTAAGGTGTGTGTGCAGTGCCTCCTCCCATACTGTTGTTGTAATTAAGGTGTGTGTGTGTGTGTGTGCAGTGCCTCCTCCCGTACTGTTGTTGTAATTAAGGTGTGTGTGCAGTGCCTCCTCCCGTACTGTTGTTGTAATTAAGGTGTGTGCAGTGCCTCCTCCCGTACTGTTGTTGTAATTAAGGTGTGTGCGCATTGCCTCCTCCCGTACTGTTGTTGTTATTAAGGTGTGTGTGCAGTGCCTCCTCCCGTACTGTTGTTGTTGTTATTAAGGTGTGTGTGCAGTACCTCCTCCTGTACTGTTGTTGTTAAGGTGTGTGTGCAGTGCCTCCTCCATGTTGTTGTTGTATTGGGTGTGTGTGTACCTCCTCCTGTACTGTTGTTGTTAAGGTGTGTGTAAGTGCCTCCTCCGTACTGTTGTTGTAGGTGCAGTGCCTCATCCTGTACTGTTGTTGCTAAGGTGTGTGTTAAGTGCCTCCTCCCGTGCTGTTATGGTGTGTGTGTACGGTGTGGTGTGTGTGTGCAGTGCCTCCTCCCGTACTGTGCTATGGTGTGTGTGCAGTGCCTCCTCCACGTGCTGTTATGGTGTGTGTGCAGTGCCTCCTCCGTACTGTTATGGTGTGTGTGCAGTGCCTCCTCCGTACTGTTAAGGTGTGTGATGCAGTGCCTCCTCCCGTACTGTTGTTGTAATTAAGGTGTGTGTGCAGTGCCTCCTCCCGTACTGTTATGGTGTGTGTGCAGTGCCTCCTCCCGTACTGTTATGGTGTGTGTGCCGTGCCTCCTCCCGTACTTTTAAGGTGTGTGTGCAGTGCCTCCTCCCGTACTGTTATTGTAATTAAGGTGTGTGTGCAGTGCCTCCTCCTGTACTGTTATGGTGTGTGTGCCGTGCCTCCTCCCGTACTGTTAAGGTGTGTGTGCAGTGCCTCCTCCCGTACTGTTGTTGTAATTAAGGTGTGTGTGTGCAGTGCCTCCTCCTGTACTGTTGTTGTAATTAAGGTGTGTGTGCAGTGCCTCCTCCTGTACTGTTGTTGTAATTAAGGTGTGTGTGCAGTGCCTCCTCCTGTACTGTTGTTGTAATTAAGGTGTGTGTGTGCAGTGCCTCCTCCTGTACTGTTGTTGTAATTAAGGTGTGTGTGCGCAATGCCTTCTGCCGTACTGTTATTAAGGTGTGTGTGCAGTGCCTCCTCCCGTACTGTTGTTGTAATTAAGGTGTGTGTGCAGTGCCTCCTCCCGTACTGTTAAGGTGTGTATGCAGTGCCTCCTCCCGTACTGTTGTTGTAATTAAGGTGTGTGTGCAGTGCCTCCTCCCTTACTGTTGTTGTAATTAAGGTGTGTGTGTGCAGTGCCTCCTCCTGTACAGTTGTTGTAATTAAGGTGTGTGTGCAGTGCCTCCTCCCTTACTGTTGTTGTAATTATGGTGTGTGTGCGCAGTGCCTCCTCCCGTACTGTTGTTGTTATTAAGGTGTGTGTGCAGTGCCTCCTCCCGTACTGTTGTTATTAAGTGTGTGCAGTACCTCCTCCCTGCACTGTTGTGTGTTAAGGTGTGTGTGCAGTGCCTCCTCCGCACTGTTGTAATGTGTGCAGTGCCTCCCTCCCGCACTAAGTTGTTGTAATTAAGGTGTGTGTGCAGTGCCTCCTCCCGTACTGTTGTAATTAAGGTGTGTGTGCAGTGCCTCCTCCCGTACTGTTGTTGTAATTAAGGTGTGTGTGCAGTGGTCCTCCCTTACTGTTGTTGTAATTAAGGTGTGTGTGTGCAGTGCCTCCTCCCGTACTGTTGTTGTTATTAAGGTGTGTGTGCAGTGCCTCCTCCCGTACTGTTGTTGTTATTAAGGTGTGTGTGCGCGCAGTGCCTCCTCCCGTACTGTTGTTGTTATTAAGGTGTATGTGCAATGCCTCCTCCCGTACTGTTGTAATTAAAGTGTGTGTGCAATGCCTGTACTGTTGTAATTAAGGTGAGTGTGCAACGCCTCCTCCTGTACTGTTGTAATTAAGGTTTTTGTGCAGTGCCTCCTCCCGTACTTTTATTAAGGTGTGTGTGCAATGCCTCCCCCCTTACTGTTGTTGTAATTAAGGTGTGTGTGCAATGCCTCCTCCCGTACGGTTGTTGTAATTAAGGTGTGTGCAATGCCTCCTCCCGTACGGTTGTTGTAATTAAGGTGTGTGTGCAATGCCTCTTCCCGTACGGTTGTTGTAATTAAGGTGTGTGTGTGCAGTGCCTCCTCCCGTACTGTTGTTGTAATTAAGGTGTGTGTGTGTGTGTGCAGTGCCTCCACCCGTACTGTTGTTGTTGTTATTAAGGTGTGTGTGTGTGCAGTGCCTCCACCCGTACTGTTGTTGTAATTAAGGTGTGTGCGCAATGCCTATTCCCGCACAGTTGTTGTTGTTAAGGTGTGTGTGCAATGCCCACGCCCGTATTGTTGTTGTTAAGGTGCGTGTGCAGTGCCTCCTCCCGTACTACTGTTGTAATTAAGGTGTGTGCGCAATGCCTCCTCCCGTACTGTTGTTATTAAGGTGTGTGTGCAATGCCTCCTCCTGTACTGTTGTAATTAAGGTGTGTGTGCAGTTCCTCCTCCCGAACTGTTATTGTTATTAAGGTGTGTGTGCAATGCCTCCTCCCGTACTGTTGTTGTAATTAAGGTTTGTGTGCAGTGCCTCCTCCTGTAATGTTGTTGTAATTAAGGTGTGTGTGCAATGCCTCCTCCCGTACAGTTGTTGTAATTAAGGTGTGAGCGCAATGCCTCCTCCTGTACTGTTGTTGTAATTAATGTGTGTGTGTGCAATGCCTCCTCCTGTACTGTTGTAATAAAGGTGTGTGTGCAATGCCTCCTCCTGTACTGTTGTAATTAAGGTGTGTGTGCAATGCCTCCTCCTGTACTGTTGTAATTAAGGTGTGTGTGAAATGCCTCTTCCTGTACTACTGTTCTAAATAAGGTGTGTGTGCAGTGTCTCCTCCCGTACTGTTGTTGTAATTAAGGTGTGTGTGCAGTTCCTCCTCCCGTACTGTTGTTGTAATTAAGGTGTGTGTGCAGTGCTTCCTCCCGTACTGTTGTTCTAATTAAGGTGTGTGTGCAATGCCTCCTCCCGTACTGTTCGAATTAAGGTGTGTGCAATGCCTCCTCCCATACTGTTGTTGTTATTAGGATGTGTGTGCAATGCCTCCTCCCGTACTGTTGTAATTAAGGTGTGTGTATGCAATGCCGCCTCCTGTACTGTTGTAATTAAGGTGTGTGTGCAATGCCCCCTCCCGTACCGCTGTTGTAATTAAGGTGTGTGTGCAGTGCTCCCTCCCGTACTGCTGTTGTAATTAAGGTATATGTTCAATGCCTCCTCCCGTACTGTTGTTGTTATTAAGGTGTGTGTGCAATGCCTCCTCCCGTACTGTTGTTGTAATTAAGGTATATGTGCAGTGCCACCTCCCGTACTGTTTTTCTAAATAAGGTGTGTGTGCGCAATGCCTCCTCCCATATCAATATTGTAATAAAGGTGTGTGCACAGTGCCTCCTTCTGTACTGTTGTTATTAAGGCGTGTGTGCTGTGCCTCCTCCTGTATTGTTGTAATGTGTGACTGTATCTTGTTCTCTTCCAGTCTCGGAGGGGAGCAGAGGTGGACAGAGAGAAGCGGGCCCCGGAATGTAAATCTGAGAGTGTTGGCAGTGGAAGAGCCATACCTATCAAACAGGTGGGGCCCCTGGCTAGAACTTGGGTGTGAGTGAGATGTGTGCGTGTGCGTAGGGGCAGCAAGGAGGGCCAGTAACATCGTTATACTTATAATGGGTAAGAGTTGTCGCTCTTATTATGAGATAGTGCTGTAGCGCCAGCTGGAATCCCATCTGTGTCACCATAATCCTGCACCGTGCACCTGCTCTCACAATGCGTGCATGGAATACTGTCTGTAACAGCACCTGCTCTCATAATGCGTGCATGGAATACTGTCTGTAACAGCACCTGTTGTTTGCAACTCAGCCTCTGTGGGTGCGCTGTGAGTGTCGCTCAGCCTGTGTGGGTGCACTGTGAGTGTCGCTCAGCCGGTGTGGGTGTGCGCTGATAGTATCGCTCAGCCTGTGTGGGTGCGCTGTGAGAGTCGCTCAGCCTGTGTGGCTGCGCTGATAGTATCGCTCAGCCTGTGTGGGTGCGCTGTGAGAGTAGCTCAGCCTGTGTGGGTGCGCTGATAGTGTCGCTCAGCCTGTGTGGGTGCGCTGTGAGTGTCGCTCAGCCTGTGTGGGTGCGCTGTGAGTGTCGCTCAGTCTGTGTGGGTGCGCTGATAGTGTCGCTCAGCCTGTGTGGGTGCGCTGTGAGTGTCGCTCAGCCTGTGTGGGTGCCCTGTGAGTTTTGCTCAGGCTTTGTGAGTGTCTCTCATACTTTGTGATGGTACTTGATGCTTTGTTTAATCTGTGTCCATCTCTTTGCTTCAGTGTCTGTAACTCTTTAGTAATTTAGTTACCATTTAATATATCTCTATAGTTCTTTATACAATATCTATAACGCTCATTGTACTATATCTCTATAGCACAATTCAATATACACTAAATGACCAAAGGTATGTGGGCACGTTACTAATCTTTGAGATCAGGAGTTTCAGCCTCACCCATTGCTAACAGACAAAGACTGGCAGTACAGTGGCACAGTCGTAGGATGCCACCTTTAACACAATCTTCTGAAACAAACAGATTCCACTACCACAAAGTGAAGATATGAAAAGCTGAAATCACAGACTGTAGGAAAGTCGGACTTCTTACTTTGCAATAAATCCTCACCTTTCCAGAACTTTCTGCATGGTGTCAGCTGCTTGCAGTCTTTAGTTTTTTTATTCTGTGAAATTTCTGTCGTACTCTATGTGCCCCCGTCAACTAGAAATTCTAATATTGAGAAGCATGTAGGAAAAAGATAAAAGTGCTCTGTGTGCAAGAATAGGCGCTTATTGGAAATGTCAACCTGTTAGCAGCTACCACACTGATATCCACCAAATTCTATACACTGTGCGGTAAGGAGGTTTAAATCCACCATCAATCTCCTAGCGCTGTGCGCCTAGTTTATAACTTGAGGTATGACACAGTCAAATTGAACAGAAGGGAGAAACAAAACTTCTGCTTTAATATGTAAAGTAATAATAGATGGTAAGTAAATAGAGCCAAGTGTAGGACTTAATCACAATCACTTTGCTGTTTCAGGGTGAAACCTTTCCTTATTAATTCAGCTTATTAAGCACAAAAAAACCCCAGAGAGAATGGCTTCTAGTGTAGTATATCCAGAACAGACTGAGAATGGCTTCTAGTGTAGTATATCCTGAACAGACTGAGAATGGCTTCTAGTGTAGTATATCCGGAACTGACAGAGAATGGCTTCTAGTGTAGTATATCCGGAACAGACTGAGAATGGCTTCTAGTGTAGTATATCCGGAACAGACTGAGAATGGCTTCTAGTGTAGTATATCCGGAACAGACAGAGAATGGCTTCTAGTGTAGTATATCCGGAACTGACAGAGAATGGCTTCTAGTGTAGTATATCCGGAACAGACAGAGAATAGCTTCTAGTGTAGTATATCCGGAACAGACTGAGAATGGCTTCTAGTGTAGTATATCCGGAACAGACAGAGAATGGCTTCTAGTGCAGTATATCCGGAACTGACAGAGAATGGCTTCTAGTGTAGTATATCCGGAACAGACAGAGAATAGCTTCTAGTGTAGTATATCCAGAACAGACTGAGAATGGCTTCTAGTGTAGTATATCCGGAACAGACTGAGAATGGCTTCTAGTGTAGTATATCCAGAACAGACTGAGAATGGCTTCTAGTGTAGTATGTCAGGAACAGACAGAGAATGGCTTCTAGTGCAGTATATCCGGAACAGACAGAGAATTGCTTCTAGTGTAGTATATCAGGAACAGACAGAGAATGGCTTCTAGTGTAGTATATCCGGAACTGACAGAGAATGGCTTCTAGTGTAGTATATCCGGAACTGACAGAGAATGGCTTCTAGTGTAGTATATCCGGAACTGACAGAGAATGGCTTCTAGTGTAGTATATACGGAACAGACAGAGAATGGTTTCTAGTGTAGTATATCCGGAACAGACAGAGAATGGATTCTAGTGTAGTATATCCGGAACAGACAGAGAATGGATTCTAGTGTAGTATATCCAGAACAGACAGAGAATTGCTTCTAGTGTAGTATATCCAAGTTATAAATTAGGGGTAAGTGTGTTATGTTAGCGCTCCACTTTAGGAGTTTGGTGGTGGATTTCTCCTTCCAACCTCCTTACCGCACAGTGTAAAAAGAACAGCCCATCGATACTCAAAGCAGGGGTCATCGAGCCTCACATCAGCATGAGCAATGCCAAGCGTTGGCTGGAGCACATCATCAGTGGCCTCTGAAGTGATGTAAAGCACACCACCACTGAACTCTGTGTGATGTAAAGCACACCACCACTGGACTGTTAGTGATGTAAAGCATGCCACCACTGGACTGTGAGTGATGTAATTCAAGCCGCCACTGGACTGTGAGTGATGTAAAGCATGCCGCCACTGGACTCTGTGTGATGTAAAGCACGCCACCACTGGACTCTGTGTGATGTAAAGCACGCCAACACTGGACTGTGAGTGATGTAAAGTACGCCACCACTGGACTGTGAGTGATGTAAAGCACGCCACCACTGGACTGTGAGTGATGTAAAGCACGCCGCCACTGGACTGTGAGTGATGTAAAGCACGCCGCCACTGGACTGTGAGTGATGTAAAGCATGC
>OW240915.1:1767817-1791716 GCA_933207985.1 Pelobates cultripes
CATAGATAAGTGGGACCATGGAATCTCAGGAACAGGAAGAAGCTGCAACAGGCCTTAGAAACTGCACACATAGAACATGCCTGCACATACTCCTTTACATCTTTCCTGAGTGAATCCCACCAAAATGATCTAGTGATCGCGGCAGTGGACTTATTGATGCCCGGGTGTCCAGCAGTTATATTGTCATGGAACACTTTCATGATATTAACCCTTTCACAGAGGGGAACGAACAGTTTATCACACGGTTTACCACTGGGCGCCTGAGGCTGGGCCTCCAGTATGGTGCCAAGCAGTGGAGAAGACAGTGAGAGGACAGTAGTAGCAATAATACACTCTGGTGGAATAATAGGAGATGTCACCTGTTCGGAGCTGACTCATTATCAAATTGCCTGGACAAGGCATCAGCCTTGGTATTTTTAGAACCAGGTCTATAAGTAATGAGAAAGTTAAAACGTGAAAGGAACAGTGACCATCTAGCCTGTCTGGAAGACAAGCGTTTGGCATCCCCTATATATGCCAGATTTTTGTGGTCGGTTATGATCAACAGGGGGTCCTTGGAACCCTCCAAAAGATGTCGCCACTCCTTGAGGGCAAGAATAATGGCCAACAGTTCTCTATTGCCAATATCGTAGTTGCGCTCAGCAGGAGACATCTTTCTGGAAAAGTAGCCACAAGGATGCAATGGTGTTCCCTGGCTTTCTCTCTGAGAGAGAACAGCCCCTACCCCTGTCTTGGATGCATCAACCTCCAATATAAAAGGTTTACTAGTGTCGGGATGTTTTAGTATGTCCGCAGAGGCAAATCTTTGTTTAAGAGTCTCAAAAGCATTCACAGCCTCTTTGGACCATACGTGCTACTAACCCCTTTGCGAGTCATATTTGTGATTGGGGCTATTACAGAAGAAAATCCCTTGATGAATCTTCTGTAATAGTTGGCAAAACCAATAAACCTTTGAATGGCTTTTAAACCAGAGGGTAATGGCCAGTGTAGTACAGCCTCTAGTTTTTTAGGATCCATTTGAAATCCCGATGCAGAGATGTTGTAACCCAAAAAGTGGACTTAAGGCTGGTCAAATATGCACTTTTCTAATTTACAATAAAGTTTATTTTTCAACAACGTCTGCAGAACCTGTTTCACATGGAAGTGGTGAGTTTGAAGATCAGGGGAATACACCAAAATATCGTCCAAATAAACCAAGAAAAAAATGAGTAAATGAATTCCCTGAGTACATCATTTATAAAGTCTTGGAATACGGCCGGGGCGTTGCATAACCCAAATGGCATTACCAGATATTCATAGTGTCCACTACGGGTATTAAATGCCATCTTCCACTCATGATTCTCTTTAATTCTAACCAAATTGTAAGCGCTCCTAAGGTCAAGCTTAGTTAATACTTTAGCTCCCTGAAGTCTATCGATCAATTCGGAAATGAGTGGGATAGGGTTTGCATTTTTTACAGTGAATTTATTAAGTGCCCTGTAGTCTATGCAAGGGCATAACTCACCACCCTTTTTCTCAACAAAAAAGAATCCTGCACCAGCTGGTGAGGATGACTTTCTTATGTGCCCTTTGCTCAAGGATTCTTTGATGTATTCCTCCATTATTTTACTCTCCTGGGGAGATAAGGCATAAACTGCCCCCTTAGGTGGCATAGCGCCTGGAAACAGGTTAATGGCACAGTCATATGCTCTGTGGGGATTGAGCCTTGTTAAACACCTCCTGAAGTTCTCGGTATTGTATGGGAACTCCAGGAGTTTGGGGAGTGGTAGTGGGAAGGTCAATAGTATCCAATCTCTTTAGTACTGGTTTTATACATCTCCCAATACACTCTTTACCCCATTCTAATATCTCCCCATTAGCCCAGTCAATATAGGGATTGTGCTTACTCAGCCACGGAAACCCTAATATGATAGGACATGATGAAGTAATAACCTGAAACGTCATCTCCTCCCTATGGGAGGCCCCAATGGAGATCGTAATAGGGACAGTTTCGTGGGTTATAAGTGGTTGTGTGAGTGGTCTACCATCAATAGCCTCTACAGCTAGCGGCGTAGGTCTCTCCCTGACCGGTATCTCATTACCCCTAATAAAGTGGACATCAATAAAATTTCCAGCAGCACCTGAGTCCATTAGGGCACTGCAAGAAAACTTCTTGTTATCAAGGGAAATAGATACCTCAAGGAGGAATCTACTTTTGTTTTTGTTAGAGGACAACTCCATCACACCTAAGATCCCCTTAAGGTTCTTAGGTGCGGAAGTTTTCCGGACGCACTGGACAATTAGTTATCGTATGTCCCTTTCTACCGCAATATAGGCATAACCCCTCCCTTCTCCTATACTGTTTTTAGGCCTCTGACAGTCTAGTGACCCCCAACTGCATAGGTTCGGGTTCGGACTGTACAGGGAGGTTAGACAAAACAGGTTTAGAGAATTGAGGTGCTAGGGACATAGCCGTACGTCTGGTCTTGCTTCTGGTGACTTCTCTGAGTCTTAACCTATTATCAATGTGCATGACAAACGTAATAAATTCGTTAAGACTCTTAGGTAATTCTTTAGCGGCTATCTCATCTAGTATAGTCTCTGAGAGACCCTTTTTGAATGCTGAGATTAACCCATTGTTAGTCCAGTCTACCTCGGAGGCTAAGGTACGGAATTCAATAGCATAATCCGAGATAGACCGGTTACCTTGTCTGATGTGCATTAGGGCAGTGGAGGCGTCATCCTCTCTACCCAATGGCTCAAACGTGAGCTTGAATTCGGCAAGGAATTCCTGGTAATTATGAGCTATGCTCGATTACTCTCCCACAACGGATTAGCCCAGGCAAGGGCCTTGCCCTTTAATTGATTCATTAGATAACCAATTTTTGCTCTGTCCATGGGGAATGACCCTGGTGAGGCCTCAAAATGGTACTCCACCTGATTAAGAAAACCCCTGCATTCCTGGATATTGCCATCAAACTGTAGGGATGGTGATAAGGAGTCCTATTAACAGTGGGTGGAGGTACACAGGGTAGAGGTGCTATAGGAGGAGACGCTGCAGGCTGCAGATGCTCCGTTCTAGCGAGAAGCGTACTTAAAGCCTGAGCGAATTGATCCATGCGGTGATCATTCTCCTCTAATTTCCTCTCGCAAGCAGCTATGTGCTGACACAGTTCTACAGGATCTAAGGCCATGTCGTAATGTCAGGATTACTGTTTGATCCAGCACATAGAACTGTACAGCACGGATGACAAATAAGTAACGTATTACCGGTCCTTAGAATGGCTGGATTTAACGTACAAAGAATAGTCAAAAATACTAGACGAGGTCAGGGAACACAGAAAGGGACACAGCGATGAGGAAAGCCAGGAGTCAGGATACCAGAATATAGAGAAGTCAATAAACAAAGCCAAAGTCAAAAAACAGGTAGAAAACTATAAACAGGAACGCGCTCTCGGACAACCACAAGGGAAACCACGACAGGGCACTGAGCAGGCTGAGAACTGGGCCTAAATACCTTTCTTTCTGATAGGCTGTAACCGGCCTTTGACCCCAAAGTCAGTTACCAGGTTTCATTTGCATAATTGCTGCCCAGCATTAACCCTTCTGTGGATTAGGTTGCTGCTCGGCACAACTTTTCCTGTGTGGACAGTAAATGTCATTAACCACTTTTCTATAAGCGGATGAATACATGAGACCAGGTTTCATTTGCACAATTACTGCTCAGCATTAAACCTTCTGTGGATTAGGTTGCTGCTCGGCACAACTTTTCCTGTGTGGACAGTAAATGTCATTAACCACATTTCTATAAGCGGATGAATACGTGACAGTAGGGCAGATTTCCTCATGTAGGGCAGATTTCCTCATGTAGAGCAGATTTCCTCATGTTTTGGGATGTAGGGCAGATTTCCTCATGTTTTGGGATGTAGGGCAGATTTCCTCATGTCTCGGGATGTAGGCCAGATTTCCTCATGTCTCGGGATGTAGGCCAGATTTCCTCATGTCTCGGGATGTAGGCCAGATTTCCTCATGTCTCGGGATGTAGGCCAGATTTCCTCATGTCCCGGGATGTAGGCCAGATTTCCTCATGTCCCGGGATGTAGGCCAGATTTCCTCATGTCCCGGGATGTAGGCCAGATTTCCTCATGTCCTGGGATGTAGGCCAGATTTCCTCATGTCCCGGGATGTAGGCCAGATTTCCTCATGTCCCGGGATGTAGGGCAGATTTCCTCATGTCTCTGGATATAGGGTAGATTTCCTCATGTCTTAGTATGTAGGGCAGATTTCCTCATGTCTTAGGATGTAGGGCAGATTTCCTCATGTCTCGGGATGTAGGGCAGATTTCCTCATGTCTTGAGATGTAGGGCAGATTTCCTCATGTCCCGGGATGTAGGGCAGATTTCCTCATGTCCCGGGATGTAGGCCAGATTTCCTCATGTCTCGGGATATAGGGCAGATTTCCTCATGTCTCGGGATATAGGGCAGATTTCCTCATGTCTTAGGATGTAGGGCAGATTTCCTCATGTCTTAGGATGTAGGGCAGATTTCCTCATGTCTCAGGATGTAGGGCAGATTTCCTCATGTCTTAGGATGTAGGGCAGATTTCCTCATGTCTCATAATGTAGGGCAGATTTCCTCATGTCTCGGGATATAGGGCAGATTTCCTCATGTCTTAGGATGTAGGGCAGATTTCCTCATGTCTCAGGATGTAGGGCAGATTTCCTCATGTCTCAGGATGTAGGGCAGATTTCCTCATGTTTTGGGATATAGGGCAGATTTCCTCATGTCTCGGGATGTAGGGCAGATTTCCTCATGTCTCGGGATGTAGGGCAGATTTCCTCATGTCTCGGGATGTAGGGCAGATTTCCTCATGTCTCGGGATGTAGGGCAGATTTCCTCATGTCTCGAGATGTAGGGCAGATTTCCTCTTGTTGTGGAATGTAGGGCAGATTTCCTCATGTCTCTGGATTTATGGCATATTTCCTCATGTCTCTAGATGTATGGCATATTTCCTCATGTCTCTGGATGTATGGCAGATTTGCTCATGTCTCACGATGTAGGGCAGATTTCCTCATGTTTTACGATGTAGGGCAGATTTCCTCATGTTTTGAGATGTAGGGCAGATTTCCTCATGTTTTGGGATGTAGGGCAGATTTCCTCATGTCCTAGGATGTAGGGCAGATTTCCTCATGTCCTAGGATGTAGGGCAGATTTCCTCATGTCTTAGGATGTAGGGCTGATTTCCTCATGTCTCGGAATGTAGGGCAGATTTCCTCTTGTGGAATGTAGGGCAGATTTCCTCATGTCTCTGGATGTATGGCAGATTTGCTCATGTCTCACGATGTAGGGCAGATTTCCTCATGTTTTGGCATGTAGGGCAGATTTCCTCATGTCTCAGGATGTAGGGCAGATTTCCTCATGTTTTGGGATGTAGGGCAGATTTCCTCATGTCTCAGGATGTAGGGCAGATTTCCTCATGTCTCTGGATGTAGGGCAGATTTCCTCATGTCTCATGATGTAGGGCAGATTTCCTCATGTCTCATAATGTAGGGCAGATTTCCTCATGTCTCATAATGTAGGGCAGATTTCATCATGTCTCGGGATGTAGGGCAGATTTCATCATGTCTCGGGATGTAGGGCAGATTTCATCATGTCTCGGGATGTAGGGCAGATTTCCTCAAGTCTCAGGATGTAGGGCAGATTTCCTTATGTTTTGGGATATAGGGCAGATTTCCTCATGTCTCATGATGTAGGGCAGATTTCCTTATGTTTTGGGATATAGGGCAGATTTCCTCATGTCTCATGATGTAGGGCAGATTTCCTCATGTCTCAGGATGTAGGGCAGATTTCATCATGTCTCGGGATGTAGGGCAGATTTCATCATGTCTCGGGATGTAGGGCAGATTTCATCATGTCTCGGGATGTAGGGCAGATTTCTTTATGTTTTGAGATATAGGGCAGATTTCCTCATGTCTCAGGATGTAGGGAAGATTTCCTCATGTCTCAGGATGTAGGGCAGATTTCCTCATGTCTCAGGATGTAGGGCAGATTTCCTCATGTCTCATAATGTAGGGCAGATTTCCTCATGTCTCATAATGTAGGGCAGATTTCCTCATGTCTCGGGATGTAGGGCAGATTTCCTCATGTCTCAGTATGTAGGGCAGATTTCCTCATGTCTCGGGATGTAGGGCAGATTTCCTCATGTTTTGGGATGTAGGGCAGATTTCCTCATGTTTTGGGATGTAGGGCAGATTTCCTCATGTTTCGGGATGTAGGGCAGATTTCCTCATGTTTTGGGATGTAGGGCAGATTTCCTCATGTCTCGGGATGTAGGGCAGATATCCTCATGTCTCTGGATGTAGGGCAGATTTCCTCATGTCTCGGATGTAGGGCAGATTTCCTCATGTTTTGGGATGTAGGGCAGATTTCCTCATGTCTCGGGATGTAGGGCAGATTTCCTCATGTCTCGGGATGTAGGGCAGATTTCCTCATGTCTCAGGATGTAGGGCAGATTTCCTCATGTCTCGGGATGTAGGGCAGATTTCCTCATGTTTTGGGATGTAGGGCAGATTTCCTCATGTCTCGGGATGTAGGGCAGATTTCCTCATGTCTCGGGATGTAGGGCAGATTTCCTCATGTCTCGGGATGTAGGGCAGATTTCCTCATGTCTCCTCATGTCTCGGGATGTAGATTTCCTCATGTCTCAGGATGTAGGGCAGATTTCCTCATGCCTGGTGATGTAAGGACGAAAGATTTTCCTCATGCCTGGTGATGTGGACGGGTACTATGTCTGGGGATGTAGGACGATTTCCTCTGTGTCTGGGGATGGCGGGACAGATTTCCTCATGTCACCAAAGTTAGCCAAGGACAGATTCCTTGTAATCGGATCTGTCGATGAGATTTCCTCGTAATATAGAGGGATGGCAAGGACGGATTTCCTGTAATGCCGTGGACGAGATTTCCTCATGTCTCGGGATGTAGGGCAGATTTCCTCATGTCTCGGGATGTAGGGCAGATTTCCTCATGTCTCGGGATGTAGGGCAGATTTCCTCATGTCTCGGGATGTAGGGCAGATTTCCTCATGTCTCGGGATGTAGGGCAGATTTCCTCATGTCTCGGGATGTAGGACAGATTTCCTCATGTCTCGGGATGTAGGACAGATTTCCTCATGTCTCGGGATGTAGGACAGATTTCCTCATGTCTCGGGATGTTGGACAGATTTCCTCATGTCTCGGGATGTTGGACAGATTTCCTCATGTCTCAGGATGTAGGGCAGATTTCCTTGTTTCTCAGGGTGAAGAGTAACTATTCTCATGTCTCAGGGTCTAGGGCAGGTTTCCTCATGTTAGGAAAGGCCTTCTCTCTGTAATATATGTGAGAAATGTCAATGTCTTTGATTATTCAGGTTTAAAAAGATTGCAAGCTTTTCAGAACAGATATGATTTGTTTTTTTAAATTACTCTTTGATGTAATGCATTTGTTACATGTCTGACTTCATATAATTGTGTTATATGGTGAATACCACCTTTTAATGTATCACCGTGCAAGGTTCTCAGTTCAGTTCACATGAGGTTTCCCTTCTCATGACACAGGGTGATTACAATGTTATATACATTATGTACTGTCCCAGTCTTCAATTATTAAGGAGATGACACATTAGCATGACCTATCCTTTTTTATATTCATTATGAGATATATTAGGATAATTCCTACTGCCAACTCCTTTAACTAGAGACTCTTTCTCCTCAAATGCCCCTTTGCTACCTGTTTTCTACTCTCACATTCTGTAGTGAAGCTCTTACTCTTCTCATATCCCAGAGATATGTCCTATTATCATGATGCAGCAAGTCCCTTCCCCTCATATTCTATATAGAATCCCCTTATTTCATACTTTTAGGGAAGCCTCTCTTGTTCCATACACTGTAGAGAGGGCCCCTCTTTTGTTGAATGCTGTAGGGAAGCCTTTCTCATTACATACCCATGAAAAGACCATTCCTCTTATTTTATCTGTAGAAGAGGCTCTTCTAGATATGTATACTGTTGATAGGCTTTTCTCCTGTTTGGTCCTTCAGCAAGTCTCTTCCTTACTTACTAAGCTTATTGACATGATCCCTCCTCTCCTGTGCATTAGCAAAATCCTTTATAGTATTCTCTCTCGTAGCAAGATCCTTCCTTCCTCTTATATTGTTTACCAAGATCCCTTCTCCTTTAATATTGTTTTAAGACGGGTTTTCCTCCTTGGTAAGGCCCTTCCTCCTGCTGTCATCCCGGTATGAGGCCCAACCTCCTCTCATCCCATAGTGAGGTCCTACCTATTCTCTCATCCCTTAGTAAGGTTCTACCTCCTCTCTCAATCCCGTAGTGAGGCCCTACCTCCTCTCTCATCCAGTAGTAAGGCCCTATCTCCTCTCTCATCCCGTAGTGAGGTCCTACCTCCTCTCTCATCCCATAGTGAGGCCCTACCTCGTCTCTCATCCCATAGTGAGGCCCTACCTCGTCTCTCTCATCCCATAGTGAGGTCCTTCCTCCTGTCTCAATCCCGTAGTGAGGTCCTACCTCCTCTCTCATCCCATAGTGAGGTCCTACCTCCTCTCTCATTCCGTAGTGAGATCCTACCTCCATTCTCTTCTCATAATAAGGCTGTTACTCCACTCGTATACCCTTCTGAAGCCCTTTCTCTCCTCTCTCATGCATTAACAATGCCCTTCCTTTCCTCTGCCATCCCTTTGTGAAACACCTTCTCACTCATTAAGTAAGACTGTAGTACTTATGGCAGAGGCTCATTCCTCTTTAATTTTTTTCAGACAAGGGACTGTGCTAGGCCCTATACCACCGATTGCACACTGCAATACAAAACCAATTTCTTTATTTCATAGTGCCAATACTGCAGTGAAATCTGACCTTAACTAATTAACTGCATTTACCTGCAAGAAAAACACAATAAAATAGGTTCCAATTATACAATTTGTATTGAAAAAAAACTTTGCCACCAACTCTAATAAATACAATTTAAGAAAAAGTAATGGAAAAAACAAAACAAATGGACCTTTTTAATAAAAAGTGAATTGTAGTTAATTGGTAAGGGAATTGCCAAACCTAGTCTAAAATAATGAAGTCAACAAATTCCCCAATGTAACTCTTTTTCTTAAACTGCTGCGTTTTCAGTTTCACGTTTAATTCAATAGACATTTAAATATGTTACTTCGAACTCTCAGACAATGTGTGTATTGCAGCTGATATGAGCCAATCTCTGTAATTGCACAAAATATGAAGCAGGACAAATGCAATGTTCTCCTCCCTGGAGCAAACTATGCAAAACGCCCCTTCCTTAGTTTGAGCAGTCACGTACATTTGTCCAGCTTGTCTATGTTAGAGTACCTGCTTTGTGTTTATCTTATGGCCTTTGTGCCAACAGAGCGGTCTCTGCATGTCAGCTGTGGCATGCGTGCCATAGGTTCGCCATTGCTGCCCTGTACCATACATTGTACTTACCTTCCCTTGTGTCATAAGATGAGGTATCCCTTTATATCATGTGAACGCAATCTGCATCATGCCTTAGATTGTGGGTATCCTTTTCTCCCATGTGTCTCAATGTTGAGGTCGTCCCTTTTCTGTACTGGAACTTTCACCTTTTCTAGACTGGGACGTTTCAGAGGCTCCCGCTGGCTCCCTTGCCTCCTCCACAGAGCCGTGTGTCTGTGCTTCGCAAGTATCTGACTGCTCACTCTACCAACTGCCCCTGAGTGATGCTCCAGGGGTGCTATGGGTGGCCTTATACCCCATGGACCACGGGGTACTGACTGAACGGAAATATACGGGACAACCCCTCCCCACTGTGCCTGGGCAGGGGATGCTGAGTGCTGGAGACCCCCTCAGTTGGACAGCTGCTCTCCACCCTGCAGCCTGCACGAACTTGCCCCTATTAACTCATGGACACTTGGATTGGGGGGGCCAATGTGGGAACCCCCACCTAATCGTGGCCCATCTTATTGACATGCTGCTGTTTCTTCCTGTCTGAATGTAATCCTTGTGCTCTGTATATGGTTACTGAGTATCTCCCTGGGAAGCACTTACTGCAGATTGTACCTCCCTGCTCTCCCACTATCTATAAATACGCCTGTACATACAGAGATCTATGCCAGCCGGAGACTCTTCGTCTAGGATGCTGTTTTGTACCAGATTATCCTCCTCTGTTCTCCGGTTGCTTCCCTTCCCCTCAGTCTGTAACTAAATAAAATGATTGGAATGGTACAGCCTCTCTGGGTCTTCCTTTTGCCCTCTGTGTGGTCACGCGTGTCTATCCTGTGGCTTCATTTCACGCCTCTCGCCATGGATTCCCGCTGCTGCCCAGTTGAGACAGACAGGATAGGAGGGGGGCTGGGGTGTTTTGGGTAGTAGGTGAGTGTGTGCAGTATGCTTCCTCCTACCCCTTTGTAATGGGATTTAATATAGTCTTTCTTATGGGGATGGGGGCATAGTTTGCTGTATAATGCTGTGTGAATGTGTGTGCATGCAATGCCTCAACCTCTATCTTATTAAAGTGTGCAGGATACCCTTGTAGTGTATGAGTGTGCCTGAGTGTGCAGAACCTCCTACTGTGTCATTGCAATATCTGCCAATCTTATTGTTATTAAGGTGTGTGTGTGTGTGTAGTACCTCCTCTCATCACATTGTTATTACAGTGTGTGTATGCAGTGCCTCCTCCCATCTCATTATTATAATAAAGGTGTGTGTGCAATGCCTCCTCCTGTAATGTTGTAATAAAGGTGTGTGTGCAATGTCTTCTCCCGTACTGTTGTTGTAATTAAGGTGTGTGTGTGCAGTGCCTACTCCCGTACTGTTGTTGTAATTAAGGTGCGTGTGTGCAGTGCCTCCTCCCGTACTGTTGTTATTAAGGTGTGTGAGTGTGCAATGCCTCCTCCCGTACTGTTGTTGTAATTAAGGTGTGTGTGCAGTGCCTCCTCCCATACTGTTGTTGTAATTAAGGTGTGTGTGCAGTACCTCCTCCCCTACTGTTGTTGTAATTAAGTTGTGTGTGCAATGCCTCCTCCCGTACGGTTGTTCTAATTAAGGTGTGTGTGTGTGTGTGTGTGTGTGTGTGTGCAATGCCTCCTCCCGTACTGTTGTTGTAATTAAGGTGTGTGTGCAGTGCCTCCTCCTGTACTGTTGTTGTAATTAAGGTGTGTGTGTGTGTGCACTGCCTCCTCCCGTACTGTTGTTGTTATTAAGGTGTGTGTGCAATGCCTCCTCCCGTACTGTTCTAATTAAGGTGTGTGCAGTGCCTCCTCCCGTACTATTATTGTAATTAAGGTGTGTGTGCAATGCCTCCTCCCATACTATTATTGTAATTAAGGTGTGTGTGCAATGCCTCATCCCGTACTGTTAAGGTGTGTGTGCAATGCCTCCTCCGGTACTGTTGTTGTTATTAAGGTGTGTGTGCAATGCCTCCTCCCGTACTATTATTGTAATTAAGGTGTGTGTGCAATGCCTCCTCCTGTACTGTTATTAAGGTGTGTGTGCAATGCCTCCTCCCGTACTGTTATTAAGGTGTGTGTGCAGTGCCTCATCCCGTACTGTTATTAAGGTGTGTGTGCAATGCCTCATCCCGTACTGTTATTAAGGTGTGTGTGCAATGCCTCCTCCCGTACTGTTGTTGTAATTAAGGTGTGTGTGCAATGCCTCCTCCCGTACGGTTCTTGTAATTAAGGTGTGTGTGTGCCGTGCCTCCTCCTGTACTGTTGTTGTAATTAAGGTGTGTGTGTGCAGTGCCTCCTCCTGTACTGTTGTTGTAATTAAGGTGTGTGTGTGCAGTGCCTCCTCCCGTATTGTTGTTGTAATTAAGGTGTGTGTGCAGTGCTTCCTCCCGTATGGTTGTTCTAATTAAGGTGTGTGTGTGTGCAGTGCCTCCTCCCGTACTGTTGTTGTAATTAAGGTGTGTGTACAATGCCTCATCCCGTACTGTTGTTGTTATTAAGGTGTGTGTGCAATGCCTCCTCCCGTACTGTTGTAATTAAGGTGTGTGTGTGCAATGCCTCCTCCCGTACTATTAAGGTGTGTGTGCAATGCCTCATCCCGTACTGTTGTTGTAGTTAAGGTGTGTGTGCAATGCCTCCTCCCGTACTGTTGTTGTAATTAAGCTGTGTGTGTGCAGTGTATCCTCCCGTACTGTTGTTATAATTAAGGTGTGTGTGCGCAATGCCTCCTCCCGTACTGTTATTAAGGTGTGTGTGCAGTGCCTCCTCCTGTACTGTTGTTGTAAATAAGGTGTGTGTGTGCAGTGCCTCCTCCCGTACTGTTGTTGTAATTAAGGTGTGTGTGTGTGTGTGTGCAGTGCCTCCTCCCGTACTGTTGTTGTAATTAAGGTGTGTGTGCAGTGCCTCCTCCCGTACTGTTGTTGTAATTAAGGTGTGTGCAGTGCCTCCTCCCGTACTGTTGTTGTTGTTATTAAGGTGTGTGTGCAGTACCTCCTCCTGTACTGTTGTTGTTAAGGTGTGTGTGCAGTGCCTCCTCCCGTACTGTTGTTGTAATTAAGGTGTGTGTGTGTGTGTGTGCAGTGCCTCCTCCCGTACTGTTGTTGTAATTAAGGTGTGTGTGCAGTGCCTCCTCCCGTACTGTTGTTGTAATTAAGGTGTGTGCAGTGCCTCCTCCCGTACTGTTGTTGTAATTAAGGTGTGTGCGCATTGCCTCCTCCCGTACTGTTGTTGTTATTAAGGTGTGTGTGCAGTGCCTCCTCCCGTACTGTTGTTGTTGTTATTAAGGTGTGTGTGCAGTACCTCCTCCTGTACTGTTGTTGTTAAGGTGTGTGTGCAGTGCCTCCTCCCATACTGTTGTTGTAATTAAGGTGTGTGTGGCAGTGCCTCCTCCTGTACTGTTGTTGCTAAGGTGTGTGTGCAGTGCCTCCTCCCGTACTGTTGTTGTAATTAAGGTGTATGTGCAGTGCCTCCTCCCGTACTGTTATGGTGTGTGTGCAGTGCCTCCTCCCGTACTGTTATGGTGTGTGTGCAGTGCCTCCTCCCGTACTGTTATGGTGTGTGTGCCGTGCCTCCTCCCGTACTGTTAAGGTGTGTGTGCAGTGCCTCCTCCCGTACTGTTGTTGTAATTAAGGTGTGTGTGCAGTGCCTCCTCCCGTACTGTTATGGTGTGTGTGCAGTGCCTCCTCCCGTACTGTTATGGTGTGTGTGCCGTGCCTCCTCCCGTACTTTTAAGGTGTGTGTGCAGTGCCTCCTCCCGTACTGTTATTGTAATTAAGGTGTGTGTGCAGTGCCTCCTCCTGTACTGTTATGGTGTGTGTGCCGTGCCTCCTCCCGTACTGTTAAGGTGTGTGTGCAGTGCCTCCTCCCGTACTGTTGTTGTAATTAAGGTGTGTGTGTGCAGTGCCTCCTCCTGTACTGTTGTTGTAATTAAGGTGTGTGTGCAGTGCCTCCTCCTGTACTGTTGTTGTAATTAAGGTGTGTGTGCAGTGCCTCCTCCTGTACTGTTGTTGTAATTAAGGTGTGTGTGTGCAGTGCCTCCTCCTGTACTGTTGTTGTAATTAAGGTGTGTGTGCGCAATGCCTTCTGCCGTACTGTTATTAAGGTGTGTGTGCAGTGCCTCCTCCCGTACTGTTGTTGTAATTAAGGTGTGTGTGCAGTGCCTCCTCCCGTACTGTTAAGGTGTGTATGCAGTGCCTCCTCCCGTACTGTTGTTGTAATTAAGGTGTGTGTGCAGTGCCTCCTCCCTTACTGTTGTTGTAATTAAGGTGTGTGTGTGCAGTGCCTCCTCCTGTACAGTTGTTGTAATTAAGGTGTGTGTGCAGTGCCTCCTCCCTTACTGTTGTTGTAATTATGGTGTGTGTGCGCAGTGCCTCCTCCCGTACTGTTGTTGTTATTAAGGTGTGTGTGCAGTGCCTCCTCCCGTACTGTTGTAATTAAGGTGTGTGTGCAGTGCCTCCTCCCGTACTGTTGTTGTAATTAAGGTGTGTGTGCAGTGCCTCCTCCCGTACTGTTGTTGTAATCAAGGTGTGTGTGCAGTGCCTCCTCCCGTACTGTTGTTGTAATTAAGGTGTGTGTGCAGTGCCTCCTCCCGTACTGTTGTTGTAATTAAGGTGTGTGTGCAGTGGTCCTCCCTTACTGTTGTTGTAATTAAGGTGTGTGTGTGCAGTGCCTCCTCCCGTACTGTTGTTGTTATTAAGGTGTGTGTGCAGTGCCTCCTCCCGTACTGTTGTTGTTATTAAGGTGTTTGTGCGCGCAGTGCCTCCTCCCGTACTGTTGTTGTTATTAAGGTGTATGTGCAATGCCTCCTCCCGTACTGTTGTAATTAAAGTGTGTGTGCAATGCCTGTACTGTTGTAATTAAGGTGAGTGTGCAACGCCTCCTCCTGTACTGTTGTAATTAAGGTTTTTGTGCAGTGCCTCCTCCCGTACTGTTGTTGTTATTAAGGTGTGTGTGCAATGCCTCCTCCCGTACTGTTGTAATTAAAGTGTGTGTGCAATGCCTGTACTGTTGTAATTAAGGTGTGTGTGCAATGCCTCCCCCCTTACTGTTGTTGTAATTAAGGTGTGTGTGCAATGCCTCCTCCCGTACGGTTGTTGTAATTAAGGTGTGTGCAATGCCTCCTCCCGTACGGTTGTTGTAATTAAGGTGTGTGTGCAATGCCTCTTCCCGTACGGTTGTTGTAATTAAGGTGTGTGTGTGCAGTGCCTCCTCCCGTACTGTTGTTGTAATTAAGGTGTGTGTGTGTGTGTGCAGTGCCTCCACCCGTACTGTTGTTGTTGTTATTAAGGTGTGTGTGTGTGCAGTGCCTCCACCCGTACTGTTGTTGTAATTAAGGTGTGTGCGCAATGCCTATTCCCGCACAGTTGTTGTTGTTAAGGTGTGTGTGCAATGCCCACGCCCGTATTGTTGTTGTTAAGGTGCGTGTGCAGTGCCTCCTCCCGTACTACTGTTGTAATTAAGGTGTGTGCGCAATGCCTCCTCCCGTACTGTTGTTATTAAGGTGTGTGTGCAATGCCTCCTCCTGTACTGTTGTAATTAAGGTGTGTGTGCAGTTCCTCCTCCCGAACTGTTATTGTTATTAAGGTGTGTGTGCAATGCCTCCTCCCGTACTGTTGTTGTAATTAAGGTTTGTGTGCAGTGCCTCCTCCTGTAATGTTGTTGTAATTAAGGTGTGTGTGCAATGCCTCCTCCCGTACAGTTGTTGTAATTAAGGTGTGAGCGCAATGCCTCCTCCTGTACTGTTGTTGTAATTAATGTGTGTGTGTGCAATGCCTCCTCCTGTACTGTTGTAATAAAGGTGTGTGTGCAATGCCTCCTCCTGTACTGTTGTAATTAAGGTGTGTGTGCAATGCCTCCTCCTGTACTGTTGTAATTAAGGTGTGTGTGAAATGCCTCTTCCTGTACTACTGTTCTAAATAAGGTGTGTGTGCAGTGTCTCCTCCCGTACTGTTGTTGTAATTAAGGTGTGTGTGCAGTTCCTCCTCCCGTACTGTTGTTGTAATTAAGGTGTGTGTGCAGTGCTTCCTCCCGTACTGTTGTTCTAATTAAGGTGTGTGTGCAATGCCTCCTCCCGTACTGTTCGAATTAAGGTGTGTGCAATGCCTCCTCCCATACTGTTGTTGTTATTAGGATGTGTGTGCAATGCCTCCTCCCGTACTGTTGTAATTAAGGTGTGTGTATGCAATGCCGCCTCCTGTACTGTTGTAATTAAGGTGTGTGTGCAATGCCCCCTCCCGTACCGCTGTTGTAATTAAGGTGTGTGTGCAGTGCTCCCTCCCGTACTGCTGTTGTAATTAAGGTATATGTTCAATGCCTCCTCCCGTACTGTTGTTGTTATTAAGGTGTGTGTGCAATGCCTCCTCCCGTACTGTTGTTGTAATTAAGGTATATGTGCAGTGCCACCTCCCGTACTGTTTTTCTAAATAAGGTGTGTGTGCGCAATGCCTCCTCCCATATCAATATTGTAATAAAGGTGTGTGCACAGTGCCTCCTTCTGTACTGTTGTTATTAAGGCGTGTGTGCTGTGCCTCCTCCTGTATTGTTGTAATGTGTGACTGTATCTTGTTCTCTTCCAGTCTCGGAGGGGAGCAGAGGTGGACAGAGAGAAGCGGGCCCCGGAATGTAAATCTGAGAGTGTTGGCAGTGGAAGAGCCATACCTATCAAACAGGTGGGGCCCCTGGCTAGAACTTGGGTGTGAGTGAGATGTGTGCGTGTGCGTAGGGGCAGCAAGGAGGGCCAGTAACATCGTTATACTTATAATGGGTAAGAGTTGTCGCTCTTATTATGAGATAGTGCTGTAGCGCCAGCTGGAATCCCATCTGTGTCACCATAATCCTGCACCGTGCACCTGCTCTCACAATGCGTGCATGGAATACTGTCTGTAACAGCACCTGCTCTCATAATGCGTGCATGGAATACTGTCTGTAACAGCACCTGTTGTTTGCAACTCAGCCTCTGTGGGTGCGCTGTGAGTGTCGCTCAGCCTGTGTGGGTGCACTGTGAGTGTCGCTCAGCCGGTGTGGGTGTGCGCTGATAGTATCGCTCAGCCTGTGTGGGTGCGCTGTGAGAGTCGCTCAGCCTGTGTGGCTGCGCTGATAGTATCGCTCAGCCTGTGTGGGTGCGCTGTGAGAGTAGCTCAGCCTGTGTGGGTGCGCTGATAGTGTCGCTCAGCCTGTGTGGGTGCGCTGTGAGTGTCGCTCAGCCTGTGTGGGTGCGCTGTGAGTGTCGCTCAGTCTGTGTGGGTGCGCTGATAGTGTCGCTCAGCCTGTGTGGGTGCGCTGTGAGTGTCGCTCAGCCTGTGTGGGTGCGCTGGTAGTATCACTCAGCCTGTGTGGGTGCGCTGATAGTATCACTCAGCCTGTGTGGGTGCGCTGATAGTATCGCTCAGCCTGTGTGGGTGCTCTGTGAGTGTCGCTCAGCCTGTGTGGGTGCCCTGTGAGTTTTGCTCAGGCTTTGTGAGTGTCTCTCATACTTTGTGATGGTACTTGATGCTTTGTTTAATCTGTGTCCATCTCTTTGCTTCAGTGTCTGTAACTCTTTAGTAATTTAGTTACCATTTAATATATCTCTATAGTTCTTTATACAATATCTATAACGCTCATTGTACTATATCTCTATAGCACAATTCAATATACACTAAATGACCAAAGGTATGTGGGCACGTTACTAATCTTTGAGATCAGGAGTTTCAGCCTCACCCATTGCTAACAGACAAAGACTGGCAGTACAGTGGCACAGTCGTAGGATGCCACCTTTAACACAATCTTCTGAAACAAACAGATTCCACTACCACAAAGTGAAGATATGAAAAGCTGAAATCACAGACTGTAGGAAAGTCGGACTTCTTACTTTGCAATAAATCCTCACCTTTCCAGAACTTTCTGCATGGTGTCAGCTGCTTGCAGTCTTTAGTTTTTTTATTCTGTGAAATTTCTGTCGTACTCTATGTGCCCCCGTCAACTAGAAATTCTAATATTGAGAAGCATGTAGGAAAAAGATAAAAGTGCTCTGTGTGCAAGAATAGGCGCTTATTGGAAATGTCAACCTGTTAGCAGCTACCACACTGATATCCACCAAATTCTATACACTGTGCGGTAAGGAGGTTTAAATCCACCATCAATCTCCTAGCGCTGTGCGCCTAGTTTATAACTTGAGGTATGACACAGTCAAATTGAACAGAAGGGAGAAACAAAACTTCTGCTTTAATATGTAAAGTAATAATAGATGGTAAGTAAATAGAGCCAAGTGTAGGACTTAATCACAATCACTTTGCTGTTTCAGGGTGAAACCTTTCCTTATTAATTCAGCTTATTAAGCACAAAAAAACCCCAGAGAGAATGGCTTCTAGTGTAGTATATCCAGAACAGACTGAGAATGGCTTCTAGTGTAGTATATCCTGAACAGACTGAGAATGGCTTCTAGTGTAGTATATCCGGAACTGACAGAGAATGGCTTCTAGTGTAGTATATCCGGAACAGACTGAGAATGGCTTCTAGTGTAGTATATCCGGAACAGACTGAGAATGGCTTCTAGTGTAGTATATCCGGAACAGACAGAGAATGGCTTCTAGTGTAGTATATCCGGAACTGACAGAGAATGGCTTCTAGTGTAGTATATCCGGAACAGACAGAGAATAGCTTCTAGTGTAGTATATCCGGAACAGACTGAGAATGGCTTCTAGTGTAGTATATCCGGAACAGACAGAGAATGGCTTCTAGTGCAGTATATCCGGAACTGACAGAGAATGGCTTCTAGTGTAGTATATCCGGAACAGACAGAGAATAGCTTCTAGTGTAGTATATCCAGAACAGACTGAGAATGGCTTCTAGTGTAGTATATCCGGAACAGACTGAGAATGGCTTCTAGTGTAGTATATCCAGAACAGACTGAGAATGGCTTCTAGTGTAGTATGTCAGGAACAGACAGAGAATGGCTTCTAGTGCAGTATATCCGGAACAGACAGAGAATTGCTTCTAGTGTAGTATATCAGGAACAGACAGAGAATGGCTTCTAGTGTAGTATATCCGGAACTGACAGAGAATGGCTTCTAGTGTAGTATATCCGGAACTGACAGAGAATGGCTTCTAGTGTAGTATATCCGGAACTGACAGAGAATGGTTTCTAGTGTAGTATATACGGAACAGACAGAGAATGGTTTCTAGTGTAGTATATCCGGAACAGACAGAGAATGGATTCTAGTGTAGTATATCCGGAACAGACAGAGAATGGATTCTAGTGTAGTATATCCAGAACAGACAGAGAATTGCTTCTAGTGTAGTATATCCAAGTTATAAATTAGGGGTAAGTGTGTTATGTTAGCGCTCCACTTTAGGAGTTTGGTGGTGGATTTCTCCTTCCAACCTCCTTACCGCACAGTGTAAAAAGAACAGCCCATCGATACTCAAAGCAGGGGTCATCGAGCCTCACATCAGCATGAGCAATGCCAAGCGTTGGCTGGAGCACATCATCAGTGGCCTCTGAAGTGATGTAAAGCACACCACCACTGAACTCTGTGTGATGTAAAGCACACCACCACTGGACTGTTAGTGATGTAAAGCATGCCACCACTGGACTGTGAGTGATGTAATTCAAGCCGCCACTGGACTGTGAGTGATGTAAAGCATGCCGCCACTGGACTCTGTGTGATGTAAAGCACGCCACCACTGGACTCTGTGTGATGTAAAGCACGCCAACACTGGACTGTGAGTGATGTAAAGTACGCCACCACTGGACTGTGAGTGATGTAAAGCACGCCACCACTGGACTGTGAGTGATGTAAAGCACGCCGCCACTGGACTGTGAGTGATGTAAAGCACGCCGCCACTGGACTGTGAGTGATGTAAAGCATGCCGCCACTGGACTGTGAGTGATGTAAAGCACGCTGCCACTGGACTCTGGAGGATGTAAAGCACGCTGCCACTGGACTCTGGAGGGTGTAAAGCACGCCGCCACTGGACTGTGAGTGATGTAAAGCACGCCGTCACTGGACTGTGAGTGATGTAATGCACGCCACCAATGGACTGTGAATGATGTAAAGCATGCCACTAATGGACTGTGAATGATGTAAAGCATGCTGTCACTGGACTGTGAGTGATGTAGAGGCACGCCGCCACTGGACTGTGAGTGATGTAAAGCACGCCGCCACTGGACTGTGAGTGATGTAAAGCACGCCGCCACTGGACTGTGTGATTTAAAGCACGCCACTAATGGACTGTGAGTGATGTAAAGCACGCTGTCACTGGACTGTGAGTGATGTAAAGCACGCCGCCACTGGACTATGTGTGATTTAAAGCACGCCACCACTGGACTCTGTGTAATTTAAAGCACGCCGCCACTGGACTGTGAGTGATGTAAAGCACGCCGCCACTGGACTGTGAGTGATGTAAAGCACGCCGCCACTGGACTGTGAGTGATGTAAAGCACTCCGTCACTGGACTGTGAGTGATGTAAAGCACTCCGTCACTGGACTGTGAGTGATGTAAAGCACTCCGTCACTGGACTGTGAGTGATGTAAATCACGCCGCCACTGGACTGTGAGTGATGTAAAGCACGCCGCCACTGGACTGTGTGTGATGTAAAGCACGCCGCCACTGGACTGTGAGTGATGTAAAGCACGCCGCCACTGGACTGTGAGTGATGTAAAGCATGCTGCCACTGGACCGTGAGTGATGTAAAGCACGCCGTCACTGGACTGTGAGTGATGTAAAGCACGCCGTCACTGGACTGTAAGTGATGTAAAGCACGCCGTCACTGGACTGTAAGTGATGTAAAGCACGCCGTCACTGGACTGTGAGTGATGTAAGGCATGCCGCCACTGGACTCAGCATTGACTGAGTGGCACTGTCAGCGACTTGAAACGTGGCACTGTCGTAGGATGCCACCTTTAACACTAGTCAGTTTATGAACCTTCTGAAACAAAAAAATTCCACTACCACAAAGTGAAGACATGAAAGCTGAAATCACAGACTGTATGAAAAACGGACTTATTACTTTGCAATAAATCCTCACCTTTCAAGAACTTTTTGCATGGTGTCAGCTGCGTGCAGTCCATAAGACTTTAGTTTTGTATTCTGTCGTACTCTATGTGCCCCAGTCAACTAGAAATTCTATTATTAAGAAGCATGTAGGAAGAAAAGCCCATTGATACTTTGAGGAAGGCCATTTTCTGTTCCACAATGACTGTGCCCAAGGCACGAAGCAAAGTCCATAAAAACATGGTTTGACGAAGGAACTCAGTGTTGAATCGGACCTTCTCGTCTGAAATCAGGGCCTGACCTCACAAATGTTATTTTGGCTAAATAAGCACATTCTCATGGGCACACTAAAATCTTGTGGAAAGCCTACCCAGAATTGTGATGGCTGTTGCAAATGGGAAAGGAAACATTTTTTTGGTTTTTTTTCTTATGTTTTTTCTTTATAGGTATTTGGCGAAAAAAAACAAAAAAAAAAAAACGTCTACAAGCTTTGCTAGCCCTCCTCTTAATCCCTGGCTCAGAATTTTAGTTTGTGCCTGGGATGAGACCATATAGGTATATATACACCTATTGCTCATTATAATATGTCTCTATAGTTTATTATAACGTAGCGCTTTAGCTCTAAATAATATATCTCTATAGCTGATTATAATATACAGTTGTTCAACCCCCCATTGAAAATCAGGTTTATTATCGAAGTGTACACTCTTTCAGCTGTTTGCAATGAACAAATCAAACAAAAGCAATAGTAATAGCTCCACACAGCGAATGCGTCAAGTGGTTTCCCCCAAATGCAACTGCAAATACAACTTATGACGACTTCTCCAGTCTCACAATTATCCACCCCTGAATAGAATCCCTCACAGCAGCGCAAATATGAAAAACTGGTCTTGTCTCAAGCACACCTGATGCAACTAATCAAGGGTTTCATTAGTTGACCAGATGTGCTTGAGCTGGAACATTTGAAATACGTGAACTGGCTAGGGGTTTGTTGAGTGCCATGTTTGACTGCATGTTAGAAATATGGCTAAGCCAAAAAAATGGTCCACCAAAGTTAAAGGAACACTAGTCACCAGAACAATTACAGCTTATTGCATTTGTTCTGGTAAAAATAGTCAGTCCCTAAAGCTTTTTTGCAGTAAACACAGTATTTCAGAGAAAATGTATTGTTTATATTCATGCCTAGGGTCACCCCTAGTGGGCCACTCTTTTGACTGCCACTGGAGGTGGTTCCTGAGGCAGTGCTGCACGTTTCTCCACCCTCTGCATGGAGACATTAAACTTTCCTCATAGAGATTTGTTGATATAATGCATCTCTTTAAAGAGATGCTGATTGGTCAGGCAGCATTTGGCTTTGCCTCCCTCCCCTCCTGGCTTGCCTCTCAATTATGATGATCTCATAACTTCTGATGATGTCATCCAAGGAGGCAGATCACGGGCAGAGCCAGCACCAGCAGAGTGGAATACTTTTTTTTACTGTACGATTTTACTGTATTGTGGGGCAAGCGGGGGCCAGATAGGGTTTTTAACACTTTAGGATCAGGAATACATGTTTGTGTTCCTGACACTATAGTGTTCGTTTAAGAGAAGAGATCGTCGCCCTTCGTAAGCAAGGAACAGGATACAAAAAGATAGCGTAGACACTGAATGTTTCTAGAGACACCATTGGAAGCATAATTCACAGTTTAAATGTTTGAAGGAACAGGTGGGACGGGGCATAAAATGGAAGCTATCAATGGCTGCAAACAGATTTCTGAGAAGACAGGTTGTGAAAAATCGTTGAATGACTGCAAAAAAAACCTGCAGCAAGACTTGGTTGTAACAAGCACCAAAGTTTCAGTGAGCACAGTAAGATTTCCATGCCAGAACTCAGACATACGCCACTACTGACCCAAAGCACATGTTTAAGCATGGTTGTGGCTCAGTGATGCTCTTGAGCTGCTTTGCATGCTATTCACTGGAAACCTGCAGTGTGTGGAACACAAGATGGATTCATTGAAGTATCAGGAAATCCTAGCAGAAAACGGCATGCCGTCTGTGAGGAACCTAAAGTTTGGTGTCTTTGGACTGTCGAGCAAGACAATGATCCCAAGCATACCTCGAATTCCGCCAAGGCTTGGTTACAGAAGTACTCCTGGAAAATTCTACAATAACCAACACAGTCACCTGACTTGAACCCCATAGAAAATCTCTGGACGGTAGCAACATGCAAATTTAAGAATATTACTCAACTGGAGGCCATTGCTCATGAGCAAAGGGCTAAGATTTCTCAGGTTTGCTGCCAGAAGCTGGTGCCTGGCTAGGCATCTCGTTTGCATCAGGTCATAACCGTAAAAGGGTGCCCTACTAATGGGGTTGAATAATTTTGAGACTTGAGTAGTCATTATAAGTTGAATTCTCAGTTGAGCTTGGGAAAACCACTTAAAGCATTCATTGTGTTGGGCTATTTCAATTACTTTTGATTAATTTGTTCATTGCAAACAGCTGAACGTCTGTACATTGAATGGGGGTTAAATGATTTTGATTACAACTGTGTATCTATAGCTCCTACTAAAAAAAGCTCTATAGCTTATAATAATCTCTATAATGTCTTATTATTTATCTCTATAGCTTATAGCTATGTAGCTTGTTGTAATATATATATATATACACACACATATACAATATCTCACAAAAGTGAGTACACACCTCACCTTTTTGTAAATATTTTATATCTTTTCATGTGAACACACTGAAGAAATGACACTCTGCTACAATGTAAAGTAGTAAGTGTACAGCCTGTATAACAGTGTAAATTTGCTGTCCCCTCGAACTAACTCAACACACAGCCATTAATGTCTAAATGGTGGTCGTCTTGGAGGTGTGTTTGGGGTCGTAATCATGTTGGAATACTGCCCTGCAGCCCAGTCTCCGAAGGGATGGGGATCATGCTCTGCTTCAGTATGACATGTTGGCATTCATGGTTCCCTCAATGAACGGTAGCTCCCCAGTGCCGGCAGCACTCATGCAGACCCAGACCATGACACTCCCACCACCATGCTTGACTGTAGGCAAGACACACTTGTCTTTGTACTCCTCACCTGGTTGCCGCCACACACGCTTGACACCATCTGAACCAAATAAGTTTATCTTGGTGTTATCGTACCACGGGACATAGTTCCAGTAATCCATGTGCTTAGTCTGCTTGTCTTTGGGAAACTTTTTGCGGGCTTTCTTGTGCACCATCTTTAGAAGCGTCTTACTTCTGGGATGACAGCCATGCAGACCAATTTGATGCAGTGTGCAGCGTTTAATCTGGGCACTGACAGGCTGACCTCAACCCCTACAACCTCTGCATCAATGCTGGCAGCACTCATATGTCTATTTCTCAAAGACACTCTATGGATATGACGCTGTGCACGTGCACTCAACTTCTTTGGTCGACCATGGCGAGGCTTGTTCTGAGTGGAACCTGTCCTGTGAAACCGCTGTAT
>OW240915.1:1791816-1811255 GCA_933207985.1 Pelobates cultripes
AGAGACACAGGGTTCAAGCCCTGACTCTGGCTGGGCTACTCAGAGGCATTCACAGAATTGTCCCTAAACCACTCTTGCGTTGTGTTGCTGTGAGCTTATGGTCAGTGTTCTGTTTGAACCTTAGCCCAGTCTGAGGTCTTGCGTGCTCCGAACCAGGTTTTCATCAACGAATTCTCTGTATTTTGAATCTTTCAGCTTTTTTGTAAGCCCTGAACAGTCTACCTGTCCTTGCTGCTGAAAAAAACAACCCAAAGCATGATACTACGACCACCACCATGGGATGGTTGATGAGGTGACAGGTGTCATGTCTGGAGGCCATGACATATGATGAGAGGTGCCTGGTTTCCTCCAGACAGGACACTTTGCATTAATGCCAAACAGTTCAATCTTCATTTCATCAGACTAGAGAAGGTTTCCTCGCATCTTCACACATGAGCTCTCTAACTCAGCCAGAGTGACAATTGGTTCCTTGGTCACCTTTCTTACCAAGGCCTTATTCGCCGGTTGCTCAGTATGGTCAGACAGCCAACCCTTGGAAGAGTCCTGGTTGTTCATAACTTCTTCCATTTAAAGGGATTCTATAGTGCCAGGAAAACAAACCCATTTTCCTGACACTATTGAATCCTACAATGCCCCCCTCCCTCTTTGCTGAAGGGGTTAAAACCGCTTCAGTCACTTACCCGAATCCAATGACAATGTCCCTCAGCGTTGGGTCAGGCACCGCCCACGCTCCTCCCTTGCCGACGTCAGCCGGCAGGGGAGGCCTAATGCGCATGCGCGGCAGTGGCCACGCTCGCACTAGGATTTTCCCATATTAAAGGATTATTCAGTGGTAGACAGCCACTGTAGGTGGAGTTAATAATTACCAATTAGGGTTAAGGGACATGGGACATTGCACCCAAACCACTTCAATGAGCTGAAGTGGTTTGGGTGCCTACAGTGTCCCTTTAAGAATTACTGCAGCCACTGTGCTCTTGGAAATCTTCAATGCAGCAAAAATATTTTGTATGTATTGGGTGTACTATGGTCGTTGCTGCCGCCCAGGAGTAGAGGGAGTTTGAGCGCAGGATTGTTTTTTTGTTAAAATATTTTGTAGCCGTCCACAGATCTATGCCTCAACTCAATCCTGTCCAGTCTCTGCAGGCAGGTCGTTTGATCCCAAGGCTTGTCGTTTGCACTGATCTCCACTTACAGCTGTGAAACCGTATATAGACAGGTGTGAGCCTTTCCAAATCTTGTCCAAGTACCGTATTTTTCCGTATATAAGATTTTTTGAGCCGAAAATTAAGGGGACACTATAGTCACCCAGACCACTTCAGCTCAATGAAGTGGTCTGGGTGCAAGGTCCCTCAGGTTTTAACCCTTTAACCCTTCAGATGCAAACATAGCAGTTTAGAGGCGCATTTGCGACGCTGGAGGCATATTATGCCTCCATCGCGTAGAGCGACCATAGGAAAGCATTGAGAAATGCTTTCCTATGGACACTTTGAATGCGCGCGGCACTTGAGGTCACCAGCGCCGAGGAAGCCCGGCACTGGAATAAGGTAAGCTGCTGAAGGGGTTTTAACCACTTCAGCGCCACGGGAGGGGGACCCTGAGGTTGGGGCACCCTCAGGGTACTATAGTGTAATCAATATTTTAAACATCAAATAGAACTGAGATATTTTAGAGATGACTTCTGAAAAGAACAACACACTTCTGATTGTCATGCCTCGGTACTCTGTGAAGTTATTGGCTCTATAGTGCATGCTGGGAAACTACAGCTCCCATAATGCAGCAGGCGGTGTGAGGGCATGCTGGGAGACTACAGCTCCCATAATGCAGTAGGTGGTATGAGGGCATGCTGGGAGACTACAGCTCCCATAATGCAGCAGGTGGTGTGAGGGCATGCTGGGAGACTACAGCTCCCTTAATGCAGCAGGTGGTGTGAGGGCATGCTGGGAGACTACAGTTCCCTTAATGCAGCAGGTGGTGTGAGGGCATGCTAGGAGACTACATCTCCCACAATGCAGCAGGTGGGGTAAGGGCATGCTGGGAGACTACATCTCCCACAATGCAACAGGTGGGGTAAGGGCATGCTGAGACATCACAGTAGTATTCCCTCTGATCCCCATTTCCTCTCCCATAAATATAAATCAGAAAGCAGGACCTACCTGAGGTGGAGAAAAACCTTAGTATGGCTGCTCCTTATGGCGTGACTTGTCTCTGGTGCGCCGTTGGTGGTAAGTGCTGACTTTCATATAGGGACCTCTTCCTCCTCGCCACACTATTCAGAAGTAAATCGGTGGAAGGGAGACCAGGTATGTGTGTTGGCCGTGGCACCATCTTAACGGAGGTCCCACGCACAAGTGGTTTTTTAACCCCTGCAGTCACATTCCGGGTATAAGACGACACCCAATTTTAGACTAAAAAAGCAGACTCCGAACATCTCAAAGATTATCCAGACGAAGGGGAAATATCTGAGCTAAATTTTAAATGTCATAGGAAAGGGAAGTCTCAACGTTTTTAATAAATTTACAAAAATGGATTTTGAGTGGGTGAAAAAAATAATTGAAAGAATTGGAGCATTCTTATCTGCACTGGTTAAAGGGTTAATTTGCTCATTTTTTTTTAGGTGTAATGGGGCAAGGTCTGTTCTGCTCAGAGTATGCTATTCCCTGAAATGGCCACTTGGTGGCAGTCTGGTAGCACCATAGAATTGCAACCATTAAATAGGACATTCACCGCTTCACTCTCCTTGGTGTGAGATTGACATTACGGAAAGCTGTGTGCTGAGAGTTAGTAATCCACTGTCATCATGGCAAAGTGACATAATGTGCTAAACATATTGAACCCCAAGCAACGCTGCGCACCTTGTAACACGGCCCCCCCTTCCCCCCCAGCAACGCTGCGCACCCTGTAACACGCCCCAATAGCGCTCGCACCCCTGTAACACAGGCCCGCTTGGCACGGCTGCTGTAGCTGCAGGGCCCAGCAAGCGCTGCACACCTGTAACACTGCCCCAGCAGCGCTGTGCTCCCTGTAACACAGCCCCTTCCATAGCGCTGCGCCTGCTCAGCTGCCCAGCATAGCTCGCACCTGGCACCGCAATTTAACCAAACACTTTTCAACACTGCCCCAGCAGCGCTGTGCTCCACTGTAACACAGCCCTTCCCGAAAACAGCAGCTGCGCACCTCTATATTGCAGCCCCAGCTTAGCTGCTGTAATACGGGCCCCCCAGCAATGCTGCGCACCCTGTAATACGGGCCCCCCAGCAGCGCTCGCACCCTATGGCTGCGCCCCCCCCCCCCAGCAACGCTGCGCACCCTGTAACACGGCCCCCCTGGCAACGCTGCGCACCCTGTAACACGCTATCTCTGAGCTGTGTTCTATGCTGTCTGAGCTCTGCAGATATACATCGCTATCTCTGAGCTCTTCACATATACATCGCTATCTCTGAGCTCTTCACATATACATCACTATCTCTGAGCCGTGCTGTCTAACTGTCTGAGCTCTGCAGATATACATCACTATCTCTGAGCTCTTCAAATATACATCACTATCTCTGAGCAGTGCTCTATGACTGTCTGAGCTCTGCAGATATACATCACTATCTCTGAGCTCTGCGGATATACATCGCTAACTCTGAGCTGTGCAGATATACAACGCTATCTCTGAGCTCTTCAGATATACATCACTATCTCTGAGCCGTGCTCTATGACTGTCTGAGCTCTGCAGATATACATCACTATCTCTGAGCTCTGCAGATATACAACGCTATCTCTGAGCTGTGCTCTATGGCCATCTGACCTCTGCAGATATACATCACTATCTCTTAGCTCTGCAGATATACAACGCTATCTCTGAGCCTTGCATACATCGCTATCTCTGAGCCGTGCTCTATGGCCATCTGAGCTCTGCAGATATACATCGCTATTTCTGAGCTCTGCACATATACATCGCTATCTCTGAGCCGTGCTCTATGGCCATCTGAGCTCTGCAGATATACATCGCTATCTCTGAGCTCTACACATATACATCGCTATCTCTGAGCTCTGCACATATACATCGCTATCTCTGAGCTCTGCACATATACATCGCTATCTCTGAGCTCTGCACATATACATCGCTATCTCTGAGCTCTGCACATATACATCGCTATCTCTGAGCTCTGCACATATACATCGCTATCTCTGAGCTCTGCACATATACATTGCTATCTCTGAGCTCTGCACATATACATCGCTATCTCTGAGCCGTGCTGTCTAACTGTCTGAGCTCTGCAGATATACATCGCTATCTCTGAGCTCTGCACATATTCATCGCTATCTCTGAGCTCTTCAGATATACATCACTATCTCGGAGCCGTGCTCCCTGGCTGTCTGAGCTCTGCAGATATACATCGCTATCCCGGAGCCCTGCAGAAATACATCGCTATCTCTGAGCCCTGCAGATATACATCGCTAACTCTGAGCTGTGCTCTATGACTGTCTGAGCTCTGCAGATATACATAGCTATCTCTGAGCCCTGCAGATATACATCGCTATCTCTGAGCCCTGCAGATATACATCGCTATCTCTGAGCCCTGCAGATATACATCGCTATCTCTGAGCCCTGCAGATATACATCGCTATCTCTGAGCCCTGCAGATATACATCGCTATCTCTGAGCCCTGCAGATATACATCGCTATCTCTGAGCTCTGCAGATATACATCGCTATCTCTGAGCCCTGCAGATATACATCGCTATCTCTGAGCCCTGCAGATATACATCGCTATCTCTGAGCCCTGCAGATATACATCGCTATCTCTGAGCCCTGCAGATATACATCGTTATCTCTGAGCCCTGCAGATATGCATCTCTATCTCTGAGCTCTGCACATATACATCGCTATCTCTGAGCTCTTCAGATATACATCACTATCTCTGAGCTCTTCAGATATACATCACTATCTCTGAGCTCTGCAGATATACATCGCTATCTTTGAGCTCTGCACATATACTAAGCTATCTCTGAGCTGTGTTCTATGCTGTCTGAGCTCTGCACATATACGCAACCCCCAGCAACACAGCGCACCGCATAACATTGTCCTATGTCTGTGTGAGCTCTGCAGATATACATCGCTATCTCTGAGCCGTGCTCTATGCTGTCTGAGCTCTGCATCGCAATCTCTGAACCGTGCTCTATGGCTATCTGAGTTCTGCACATATACATCTCTATTTCTGAGCTCTGCAGATATACAATGCTATCTCTGAGCTCTGAACATATACATCGCTATCTCTGAGCACTGCACATATACATCACTATCTCTGAGCTCTGCACATATACATCACTATCTCTGAGCCGTACTGTCTGAGCTCTGCAGAAATACATCGCTATCTCTGAGCCCTGCAGATATACATCGCTATCTCTGAGCTCTTCAGATATACATCACTATCTCTGAGCAGTGCTTTATGACTGTCTGAGCTCTGCAGATATACATCACTATCTCTGAGCTCTGCAGATATACATCGCTAACTCTGAGCTGTGCAGATATACAACGCTATCTCTGAGCTCTTCAGATATACAACGCTATCTCTGAGCCCTGCAGATATACAACGCTATCTCTGAGCCCTGCAGATATACATCGCTATCTCTGAGCCCTGCAGATATACATCGCTATCTCTGAGCCCTGCAGATATACATCGCTATCTCTGAGCCCTGCAGATATACATCGCTATCTCTGAGCCCTGCAGATATACATCGCTATCTCTGAGCCCTGCAGATATACATCGCTATCTCTGAGCCCTGCAGATATACATCGCTATCTCTGAGCCCTGCAGATATACATCGCTATCTCTGAGCCCTGCAGATATACATGCGGCTATCTCTGAGCTCTGCAGATATGCATCTCTATCTCTGAGCTCTGCAGATGCATCTCTATCTCTCTGAGCTCTGCACATATACATCGCTATCTCCTGAGCTCTTCAGATATACATGCATATCTCTGAGCTCTTCAGATATGCATCGCTCTGGCTCTTCAGATATGCATCACTATCTCTAGGCCCTGCAGATGCCCTTCGCTATCTCACCCAGGCCCTGCAGATATACATCGCTATCTCTGAGCCCTGCAGATATACATCGCTATCTCTGAGCCCTGCAGATATACATCGCTATCTCTGAGCTCTGCAGATATACATCGCTATCTCTGAGCCCTGCAGATATACATCGCTATCTCTGAGCCCTGCAGATATACATCGCTATCTCTGAGCCCTGCAGATATACATCGCTATCTCTGAGCCCTGCAGATATACATCGCTATCTCTGAGCCCTGCAGATATACATCGCTATCTCTGAGCCCTGCAGATATACATCGCTATCTCTGAGCCCTGCAGATATACATCGCTATCTCTGAGCCCTGCAGATATACATCGCTATCTCTGAGCCCTGCTCTATGGCCATCTGAGCTCTGCAGATATACATCGCTATCTCTGAGCCCTGCAGATATACATCGCTATCTCTGAGCCCTGCAGATGTATCGCTATCTCTGAGCCCTGCAGATGTATCGCTATCTCTGAGCTCTGCAGATGTATCGCTATCTCTGAGCTCTGCAGATATACATCGCTATCTCTGAGCTCTGCAGATATACATCGCTATCTCTGAGCTCTGCAGATATACATCGCTATCTCTGAGCCGTGCTCTATGGCCATCTGAGCTCTGCAGATATACATCGCTAACTCTGAGCTGTGCTCTATGCTGTCTGAGCTCTGCAGATATACATCGCTACCTTTGAGCCGTGCTCTCTGGCTGTCTGAGCTCTGCAGATATACATCGCTATCTCTGAGGTCTGCAAATATACATCGCTGTTGCCTTGATGTGCTATACTTTGTGTCTCTGTGCTGTGTTGTCTTGGTCTGACATGTCTGCTCTGTGATTGTTTGTGTACTGTGTCTGCAGGTGCCTCCTACATACTGTGCACTCTGCATCTCTCCCCTCAATGTGCTGTACATTTCTGCCAGTCTTGGTGCTGCTTTCATGGTACATGGTACTTGCCCCCACATGGTACTGTGCACTTTGCATGTTTGACGAGCCTGTGACTACAAGCTCTACTCGTCCTTCTCACATAGTACTTTAAGTTCTGCTTGTCTTCCTGCATTGCGCTGCATGGTGTGCGTGGTTCTGTGTGCGCTGCATGTGTTCCTGCATTACGCTGTATGTTCTACATGGCGTGCATGGTTCTCTGTGTCCTGCATGTCTTCCTGCATCGCGCTGCATGGTGTGCATGGTTCTGTGTGTGCTGCATGTCTTCCTGCATTGTGCTGAATGTTCTGCATGGCCGTCCTGTTGGGAGGTGCACATTCTTTAATTCCATTTCTGCTGTTCTCAGGGTGTGCTGCTGAAGAGAAGTGGAAAGTCTCTGAATAAGGAATGGAAGAAGAAATATGTCACGCTGTGTGATAATGGAGTATTAACTTACCATCCAAGTCTACATGTGAGTGACTCCTTCTCTCATCCACTGAATGTAAGCAGAGTACCGTAATGCCAGAAACTTGCTTTCTATAAAAATCCTCAGCTGTCTAGGATAGAGTCCTTCAAGCAGAGGAATCTGGCTAAGCGGTTATCCACCATTCATTGTACTCCATAGCTGTTCCACCCTTCCTTATTATTCAAACGGCTCGACAAACCCAACCAAACTCTCACCACCCGCTCGACAAACCCAACCAAACTCTCACCCCCCCGCCTGTCAAACTCCTCCACCCTCTCACCCCCCACCCGACAAATCCAACCAAACTCTCACCTCCCACCCGACAAATCCAACCAAACTCTCACCCCCCCACCCGACAAATCCAACTCTCACCCCCCCACCCGACAAATCCAACCAAACCCCAACACATCCAACCAAAACTCTCACCCCGCCTGTCAAACTCCCTCCACCCTCACCACCCCGCCTGTCAACTCCCTCCCACCCTCCTCACCCCCCCACCGACAAATCAATAGGCTCTCACACCCCCCCACCCGACAAATCAGCAAACTCTCACCCCAGCCTGCCAAGCCCAACCAAACTCTCACCCGACAAACCTATCAAACTCTCAAACAGCCCCAAAATGCGACCGAGCTCTCACCCCCCCAGCCGACAAACCTATCAAACTCTCCCTTGACAAACCTATCAAACTCTCACCTCTCAGCCTGACAAACCCCTCCACTCTCTCTTACCCACCGCCGACAAACCCTCCACTCTCACCCCACCGCCGACAAACCCCTCCACTCTCACCCACCGCCCGACAAACCCATCAAACTCTCACCCACCGCCGACAAACCCTTCCAAACCCTCACCCCCGCCCAACAAACCCTTAAAACCCTCACCCCCGCCCAACAAACCCTCACCCACCGCCCGACAAACCCCTCCACACTCACCCACCGCCCAACAAACCCCTCCACACTCACCCCCACCCGACAAACCCCTCCACTCTCACCCACCGCCCGACAAACTCTTATGATAGACAAATTATTTACACCAACAACAGGTAAAAACAAAAAGGATAAAATACAGAAGTCCTAATTACTCACTTAGGTTTTCAAAGTACAACTTCTGTCCAGGGGGTCTCTGGCAAGGAAAGATGGTGACTCACCCAAAATTAGATCTTGGCCCCAAGCAAGTACACCAACACCCTTCAGGATCATTAGATATATACCCTGTGGTTTATCAAGTCTTGCCCAGGGGTGGAGTTAAGGAGTACCTACAGTAATAATAACTGACCACGTCCTTTGTTCCAGACCACTGTCAATCCAAATGGAAACATTTGACTCTATCTTCTTTTTTGTACCTGCCACAGAAATAATAATTGCATCTACAAATTTGTTATTATTTTCCCATTCCATAGACATGTTGCACGTCCCACCCACGATCCAATAGGACGGATATCACAATTCCTTTCCCTAGGGTCAAGTTAGGCCACTCATGTTTGGACTTGGTTAGAAGATGGTGCTTGTCACATTCCAAATATAACAAAAATGAGGCTTAATTATTATTCTGTGGGGGTAAATATGAATGTTTTTTGTCCTTCATTTGGATATGATACTAGAACAAAGCTAATGGCATTTACATATCAAAGAGATTTACTCACCACTTACAAAGTATAGGCCAAATGGATGAAGAGACATTCAGACTTTTTCCAAGTGTAGAACCTCACACCTTGCAGACTTCACATCCATACAGTAAAATCCTTTTCACATTCCTATGCCATTCACACTACCCCTTCTGTCATCTGCCCTCTGTGGGGGTCCCAGCTTCAAAAGATGTAACCCCTGTTGACCTCAGCAATAGCATCTCTGTAATTTGTGCATTTACTACACAAATTACATTAAAAGATGATATTCCATAGTGTAATAATAAATTATACACCCTTGCCGTGACAGACACGGTCTGTCTTATCCTCTCTGAACACTCTGTGGCTGTATGTAGAATGGACACGGCCTGTCTTATCCTTTCTGAACACTCTGTCGCTGTATGTAGAATGTACATGGCCTGTCTTATCCTTTCTGAACACTCTGTGGCTGTATGTAGAATGGACATGGCCTGTCTTATCCTCTCTGAACACTCTGCGGCTGTATGTAGAATGGACATGGCTGTCTTATCCTTTCTGAACACACTGTGGCTGTATGTAGAATGGACATGGATGTCTTACCCTTTGTGAACACTGTGGCTGTATGTAGAATGGACACGGTCTGTCTTATCCTCTCTGAACACTCTGTGGCTGTATGTAGAATGGACACGGCCTGTCTTATCCTCTCTGAACACTCTGTGGCTGTATGTAGAATAGACACGCCCTGTCTTATACTCTCTGAACACTCTGTCACTGTATGTAGAATGGACACGGCTGTCTTATCCTTTCTGAACACTGTGTTCTCTGTGGCTGTATGTAGAATGGACACGGCTGTCTTATCCTTTCTGAACACTGTGTTCTCTGTGGCTGTATGTAGAATGGACACGGCTGTCTTATCCTTTCTGAACACTCTGTGGCTGTATGTAGAATGGACATGGCTGTCTTATCCTTTCTGAACACACTGTGGCTGTATTTAGAATGGACACGGTCTGTCTTATCCTCTCTGAACACTCTGTGGCTGTATGTAGAATGGACACGGCCTGTCTTATCCTCTCTGAACACTCTGCGGCTGTATGTAGAATGGACACTGCCTGTCTTATACTGTCTGAACACTCTGTAGGTGAATGTAGAATGGACACGGTCTGTCTTATCCTCTCTGAACACTCTGTGGCTGTATGTAGAATGGACACGGCTGTCTTATCCTCTCTGAACACTCTGTGGCTGTATGTAGAATGGACACTGCCTGTCTTATCCTTTCTGAACACTGTGGCTGTATGTAGAATGGACACGGCCTGTCTTATCCTTTCTGAACACTGTGGCTGTATGTAGAATGGACACGGCCTGTCTTATCCTCTCTGAACACTCTGGGCTGTATGTAGAATGGACACTGCCTGTCTTATACTCTCTGAACACTGTGGCTGTATGTAGAATGGACACGGCCTGTCTTATCCTCTCTGAACACTCTGTGGCTGTATGTAGAATAGACACGCCCTGTCTTATACTCTCTGAACACTCTGTCACTGTATGTAGAATGGACACGGCTGTCTTATCCTTTCTGAACACTGTGTTCTCTGTGGCTGTATGTAGAATGGACACGGCTGTCTTATCCTTTCTGAACACTGTGTTCTCTGTGGCTGTATGTAGAATGGACACGGCTGTCTTATCCTTTCTGAACACTGTGTTCTCTGTGGCTGTATGTAGAATGGACACGGCCTGTCTTATCCTTTCTGAACACACTGTGGCTGTATTTAGAATGGACATGGTCTGTTTTATCCTCTATGAACACTCTGTGGTTGTATGTAGAATGGACACGGCCTGTCTTATCCTCTCTGAACACTCTGTGGCTGTATGTAGAATGTACACGGCCTGTCTTATCCTTTCTGAACACTGTGGCTGTATGTAGAATGTACACGGCCTGTCTTATCCTTTCTGAACACTGTGGCTGTATGTAGAATGGACACGGCCTGTCTTATCCTCTCTGAACACTCTGGGCTGTATGTAGAATGGACACTGCCTGTCTTATACTCTCTGAACACTGTGGCTGTATGTAGAATGGACACGGCCTGTCTTATCCTCTCTGAACACTCTGTGGCTGTATGTAGAATAGACACGCCCTGTCTTATACTCTCTGAACACTCTGTCACTGTATGTAGAATGGACACGGCTGTCTTATCCTTTCTGAACACTGTGTTCTCTGTGGCTGTATGTAGAATGGACACGGCTGTCTTATCCTTTCTGAACACTGTGTTCTCTGTGGCTGTATGTAAAATGGACACGGCTGTCTTATCCTTTCTGAACACTCTGTGGCTGTATGTAGAATGGACATGGCTGTCTTATCCTTTCTGAACACACTGTGGCTGTATTTAGAATGGACACGGTCTGTTTTATCCTCTCTGAACACTCTGTGGCTGTATGTAGAATGGACATGGCCTGTCTTATACTGTCTGAACACTCTGTAGGTGAATGTAGAATGGACACGGTCTGTCTTATCCTCTCTGAACACTCTGTGGCTGTATGTAGAATGGACACGGCTGTCTTATCCTCTCTGAACACTCTGTGGCTGTATGTAGAATGGACACTGCCTGTCTTATCCTTTCTGAACACTGTGGCTGTATGTAGAATGGACACGGCCTGTCTTATCCTTTCTGAACACTGTGGCTGTATGTAGAATGGACACAGCCTGTCTTATCCTCTCTGAACACTCTGGGCTGTATGTAGAATGGACACTGCCTGTCTTATACTCTCTGAACACTGTGGCTGTATGTAGAATGGACACGGCCTGTCTTATCCTCTCTGAACACTCTGGGCTGTATGTAGAATGGACACTGCCTGTCTTATACTCTCTGAACACTGCGACTGTATGTAGAATGGACACTGCCTGTCTTATACTGTCTGAACACTCTGTAGGTGAATGTAGAATGGACACGGCCTGTCTTATCCTCTCTGAACACTCTGTGGCTGTATGTAGAATGGACACGGCTGTCTTATCCTCTCTGAACACTCTGGGCTGTATGTAGAATGGACATGGTCTGTCTTATCCTCTCTGAACACTGTGGCTGTATGTAGAATGGACACGGCCTGTCTTATCCTTTCTGAACACTGTGGCTGTATGTAGAATGGACACGGCCTGTCTTATCCTCTCTGAACACTCTGGGCTGTATGTAGAATGGACACTGCCTGTCTTATCCTTTCTGAACCCTGTGGCTGTATGTAGAATGGACACAGCCTGTCTTATCCTTTCTGAACACTGTGGCTGTATGTAGAATGGACACGGTCTGTCTTATCCTCTCTGAACCCTGTGGCTGTATGTAGAATGGACACGGTCTGTCTTATCCTCTCTGAACACTCTGGGCTGTATGTAGAATGGACACGGTCTGTCTTATCCTCTCTGAACACTCTGTGGCTGTATGTAGAATGGACATGGCCTGTCTTATCCTCTCTGAACACTCTGTGGCTGTATGTAGCATGGACACGGCTCTCTTTTCCTCTCTGAACACTCTGTGGCTGTATATAGAACGGACACGGCCTGTCTTATCCCCTCTGAACGCTCTATCGCTGTATGTAGATTGGACACCTCTGTCTTATCCTTTCTGAACACTGTGGCTGTATGTAGAATGGACACGGTCTGTCTTATCCTCTCTGAACACTGTCGCTGTATGTAGAATGGACACGGCCTGTCTTATCCTTTCTGAACACTGTGGCTGTATGTAGAATGGACATGGCCTGTCTTATCCTCTCTGAACACTGTCGCTGTATGTAGAATGGACACGGCCTGTCTTATCCTTTCTGAACACTGTGGCTGTATGTAGAATGGACATGGCCTGTCTTATCCTCTCTGAACACTGTCGCTGTATGTAGAATGGACACGGCCTGTCTTATCCTTTCTGAACACTGTGGCTGTATGTAGAATGGACATGGCCTGTCTTATCCTCTCTGAACACTGTCGCTGTATGTAGAATGGACACGGCCTGTCTTATCCTTTCTGAACACTGTGGCTGTATGTAGAATGGACATGGCCTGTCTTATCCTCTCTGACTCTGTGGCTGTATGTAGAATATCTATTCTGGAATGAGTTTATTTTCTCCCTCTCTCTGCGCTCCGCTGCTGTCTGCAACGGCTCGTTATGTATGTTACTGTAATTACATTACCTGCTTCTTTATGCAGAATTATTCTCTGAGGACTAATTGATGGCACATGTTTAATTCATTAATCATTAACATCAAATTTGACAATTACACAGGCGCTGATTGTACAATCTAGAGTATAACGAGTGCCCCATTACCTGCCAGGCATCCCCCACCCCCATGTGTCACGCTGTATAACCCTCCGTCTAACTTCTAATATTCAGTGTAGAGCGCATGTTCCTTTATAGAACATTTACTCCTTAAATTCAGGGTATGTGTGCCTTTTTCTTTATATATTCATCTGTCTAACTTCTAATGTAGACCTTACAATGCTTATTCCCCTATATAGCCATGTAACCTGATATTATATGCATATTTACTTTAAAACCTAGTCTACGGTTTTATAACCTCTACTATAATGTTTTATTGTTTCGGCATTGAATTTTCTTTAATTGTTTGAATCTTTATATATTTTTTTATTTCCAGGTGCTTCGCAGTCTTCACTGCCCTCAGAGCGCTCACTCAGTGGTCTTAGCCTTTCAGCATTTAGTGCTAAAAGTGAAGGTGGTGGCATGTCTCAGAGATCTTTCTCAGTCTGCAGTGGGGAACAGTGGCCAGAGCCAGTTACAGGTGAGTTCCAGCTGCATGGACAATAACAAACTAGAATATATGAATCTTATTTCACCATTGTATGTAAAAATACAGATCTGAATCTAGATTTCCCTTTGTATACACAGATATAGATCTGAATCTAAATTCATCTTCGTACACATGAAGGTAGAACTGTATCTCGATCCACTTTCTGTCACACACAGATATCGACCTGAATATACATAAACATTAATAAAGACCTAAATCTAGAACCCCTTTATTCCAAACACATATATAGACCTGAATCTAGAACCCCCTTACTCCCCACAGATATAGACCTGGATCTAGAACCCTATTTGTCCACGCGGATATAGACCTGGATCTAGAACCCCTTTCCTCAATACAGATATAAACCTGAATCTAGACCCCACTTCCTGCACACACATATATAGACCTCAGTCTAGAACCCCCTTCCTCCACATACAGATATAGACCTGAATCTAGATCCCCCTTTGTCCACACACATATATAAACCTGAATCTAGATCCTCCACACACAGATCTAGACCTGAATCTAGATCCCCTTCCTACTCACAGATGGAGACATGACTTCTGATTCTTTTATTGCTATTTTACACACATAGATAGAGGCCTGAATTTAGATCCTCCTTCCTCCACACACAGATATAGACTTGAATATATATTCCCCCTTCCTCCACACAGATATAGACCTGAATCTAGATCCTACTTTTCCTCCACACACCGATATAGACCTGAATCTAGAACCCCCTTACTCCCCACAGATATAGACCTGAATCTAGATCCCCTTTCCTCCATACAGATATAAACCTGAATCTAGACCCCACTTCCTGCACACAAAGATATAGATCTGACCTGAATCTAGATCCCACTTCCTTCACACACATATATAGACCTGAATCTAGATCCCCCTTTGTCCACTCACATTTATAAACCTGAATCTAGATCCCCTTCCTCCACACACAGATATAGGCATGAATCTAGAACCCCCTTCCTCCACACACAGATATAGGAGTGAATCTAGATCCCCCTTTGTCCACTCACATTTATAAACCTGAATCTAGATCCCCTTCCTCCACACACAGATATAGGCATGAATCTAGAACCCCCTTCCTCCACACACAGATATAGGAGTGAATCTAGATCCCCCATCCTCCACACATAGATATAGACCTGAATCTAGATCCCCTTCTTCCATGCACTGATATATACCTGAATCTAGAACCCCCTTACTCCCTACAGATATAGACCTGAATCTAGAACCCTCTTCCCCCACACAGATATAAACCTGAATCTAGATCCCCCTTCACCCACACACAGCTATAGACCTGACCCGAATCTAGAACCCTGTTCCTCCACACACAGATATAGACCTGAATCTAGAACCCTCTTCCTCCACACAGTTATAGACCTGAATCTAGATCCCCTTTCCTCCACACACAGATGTATGAATCTAGAGCCCCCTTCCTCCACACAGATAGAGAGCTGTCCTGAATCTAGATCCCCCTTCCTCCACTCAGATATAGACCTGAATCTAGATCCCCCTTCCTCCACTCAGATATAGACCTAAATCTAGATCCCCCTTCCTCCACTCATAGATATAGACCTGAATCTAGATCCCCTTTTTCCATGCACTGATATAGGCCTCAATCTAGATTCCCCCTTCCTCCACACACAGATAGAGGCCTGAATTTAGATCATCCTTCCTCCACACACAGATCTAGACCTGAATCTAGATCCCCTTCCTACTCACAGATGGAGACATTACTTCTGATTCTTTTATTGCTATTTTACACACATAGATAGAGGCCTGAATTTAGATCCCCCTTCCTCCACACAGAGATATAGAGCTGAATCTAGATCCCCCTTACTCCCCACAGATATAGACCTGAATCTAGATCCCCTTTCCTCCATACAGATATAAACCTGAATCTAAACCCCACTTCCTGCACACAAAGATATAGATCTGACCTGAATCTAGATCCCCCTTTGTCCACTCACATATATAAACCTGAATCTAGTTCCCCTTCCTCCACACACAGATATAGGCATGAATCTAGAACCCCCTTCCTCCACACACAGATATAGGAGTGAATCTAGATCCCCTGTCCTCCACACAGATATAGACCTGAATCTAGATCCCCTTCTTCCATGCACTGATATAGACCTCTGTATCTCAATCTACTTTCTTTCACACACAGATATAGACCTGATTATACATAAACATTAACAAAAACCTGAATCTAGATCCCCCTTCCTCCACACAGATATAGACCTGTATCTAGAACCCTCTTCCCCCACACAGATATAAACCTGAATCTAGATCTCCCTTCATCCACACACAGCTATACACCGGACCTGAATCTAGAACCCTGTTCCTCCACACACGGATTTAGACCTGAATCTAGAACCCTCTTCCTCCACACAGTTATAGACCTGAATCTAGATCCCCTTTCCTCCACACACAGATATATGTATGAATCTAGAACCCCCTTCATCCACACACAGATATACCCGTGAATCTAGATCCCCCTTCCTCCACACATAGATATAGACCTGAATCTAGATCCCCTTCTTCCACGCACTGATATAGGCCTCAATCTAGATTCCCCCTTCCTCCACACACAGATAAAGGCCTGAATTTAGATCCTGCTTCCTCCACACACAGATATAGACTTGAATCTAGATTCCCCCTTCCTCCACACACAGATATAGGTCTGAATCTAAATGCCCCTTCCTCCACACACAGACATGAATCTAGATCCCCTTCCTACTCACATATATAGACATGACTTCTGCTTATTTTATTGTTATTTCGCTCTCTTTTTCTATCTTCTCCCTTCTCTTCAGTCATTATTTTCTCTCTTCTGTGTACTAATTGTTTTCACCTTGAAGACCTTAAGTTACATTTCCCCTTATGTCTCCATATTGCCTCAAATAGTAATCTTTTTCCTAAATGTTCTCTTGTCCTGGTCGCAGTCCTGTTTTTCTGTTCATGAGAGACCTGCATACTCTGGTGTGGCCAACTGACAGCAAGAAAGCTGAGACTCCTTTTAAGAGAGATCTTTGAAAATGTAATCTTTGTCAAAGTGTTTTTGACTGCTGTTTTATATGTACGTCACTCAGTATGACCTAGTTTGCTGCAAAGTCATTGGTATTAATACACTTTTATTGTCATCATCTGTTGGCTTAAATCATGTTCTGCTTATCTAGTACCCATCTCGATTGTCTCATCTACCCTTTGAGTTCCTTTCTTTTTGGCTCCCATGCTATCACATCACATGAGGCAGGATATTATTGAAAAGTCCTGGTCACAGATCATTTACTTCCCTTTAAGTCACAAACCGCTACCATGGCATTGTCTACTTCATCAAAATGAAATTCCTTCACTCCCTCCAAATGTGAACTTTGTATATCAAGCAACTTTCCAAGACGTGGAGCTTCCAGGCAGATTTTGTTAATTTGTTAAAGCGACACTCCAGACATACAACACAACCTAAAAAACGCATTGAACAAGAGCACAGCAGTGACGTCCAGCAGCTGAAGACTACCCGCTGGGAGAAGATGGTGGCGCCCGCGAGGGACAAGTTCAGGTAAGTAGAGCTCACCTTAGCTTGTTCCCCTCGGCCACTGGACCGTAAGCGGCAATGTCACCGTCGGGGGTCTTTGGAAATTCTGAGAAAGAAAAGCATTTGGCCTTTTCTCATCTACCTTGATCAATGCACAGAATAGAAGATACCGGACAATACATAATACCTTCCAATAACAGCTAGCAGGAGCTTGCAGTTTATATTCTGTCCAGACATGGCTGTGTGTGCAGCAATATATTAGTCATATCTCATTGATAACCTATTCTACTTGCTGTAGATGTGTGCCAAAGTTTACACTACTAACAATGGTGGCTTTTGTGGAGAATTAAAAAAAAATGAAAAGTTGTCATTCTTCTCCTATATGCTGTCACCCGTAGGTGTGTCCCTAAGTGATTCTCTCAGCCCAGCATCTAATATGAGTGGTACTGCCAGCCCTAAATTGGATCCACCTCCTTCTCCCCATGCAAATCGGAAGAAACATCGCAGGAAAAAGAGCAGTGGACCACCACGTTCTGAGGGAATCACCAGTGCAACAGAGGGTACTAATAAAATAGACTAATTCGTTTGGCAATGAAGAAGAAGTGACTGTTGGAGTATGCATTTGGATAGGGGTTGTCACAGTTACATTGAATGTAACCAGGGAATGTAGAGAGAAGTCATAGTGATGGGAAAAGAACATAATGCATATAAGAAACATGCTTTATGAATGATGATATGAGGGAAATGTAAGGAAATGTGGAGTGATGGCGGACATGGATAGGATAAGATAATGGGTATCACAGTGACAGAGAATGGAGTGATGGCGGACATGGAGAGGATAAGATAATGGGTATCACAGTGACAGAATGGAATGATGGCAGACATGGAGAGGATAAGATAATGGGTATCACAGTGACAGAGAATGGAGTGATGGCGGACATGGAGAGGATAAGATAATGGGTATCACAGTGACAGAGAATGGAGTGATGGCGGACATGGAGAGGATAAGATAATGGGTATCACAGTGACAGAGAATGGAGTGATGGCAGACATGGATAGGATAAGATAATGGGTATCACAGTGACAGAGAATGGAGTGATGGCGGACATGGATAGGATAAGATAATGGGTATCACAGTGACAGAGAATGGAGTGATGGCAGACATGGATAGGATAAGATAATGGGTATCACAGTGACAGAGAATGGAGTGATGGCAGACATGGATAGGATAAGATAATGGGTATCACAGTGACAGAGAATGGAATGATGGCAGACATGGAGAGGATAAGATAATGGGTATCACGGTGACAGAGAATGGAGTGATGGCGGACATGGATAGGATAAGATAATGGGTATCACAGTGACAGAGAGAATGGAGTGATGGCGACATGGAGAGAGGATAGCATGGCCTGCACAGAATGGAGTGATGGCGGACATGGATAGGGATAAGATAATGGTACTGTGACAGAGAGAATGGAATGATGGCGGACATGGATAGGATAAGATAATGGGTATCACAGTGACAGAGAATGGAGTGATGGTGGACATGGATAGGCTAAGATAATGGGTATCACAGTGACAGAGAATGGAATGATGGCGGACATGGATAGGATAAGATAATGGGTATCACAGTGACAGAATGGAGTGATGGCGGACATGGATAGGATAAGATAATGGGTATCACAGTGACAGAGAATGGAGTGATGGCGGACATGGATAGGATAAGATAATGGGTATCACAGTGACAGAGAATGGAGTGATGGCGGACATGGAGAGGATAAGATAATGGGTATCACAGTGACAGAGAATGGAATGATGGCGGACATGGATAGGATAAGATAATGGGTATCACAGTGACAGAGAATGGAGTGATGGCGGACATGGAGAGGATAAGATAATGGGTATCACAGTGACAGAGAATGGAATGATGGCAGACATGGAGAGGATAAGATAATGGGTATCACAGTGACAGAGAATGGAGTGATGGCGGACATGGAGAGGATAAGATAATGGGTATCACAGTGACAGAGAATGGAATGATGGCGGACATGGA
>OW240915.1:1811355-1839020 GCA_933207985.1 Pelobates cultripes
TTGTTTGCAGATAGCACGGTCCTCTAGGGTAAACAACAGGCACAGTCCTTTTATTTTCATATAATCCAGGCACTTTATTTGTAAGTCCACACAGGAGACAGCCGCAAATGAAAACATAACTATAACACAAATCCCTATAAACAAAATCCTAGCTCGTCTGAGCACTTACTAACTTCATATCCCCTATCTCTCAGGGGTTAAACTAGAACAAAATAATATTGGTTTCACCTACCTAGTGTCTTTGTCAGCCCTCTGCACTCCAGTGCTTAGTCAGCCTGTTGCTTTCCTTTCTACACTCCCAGTGCTCCAAGCCAGCCTTAACTGCTTTCCTTTCTGCACTCCCAGTGCTCCAAGCCAGCCTTAACTGCTTTCCTTTCTGCACTCCCAGTGCTCCAAGCCAGCCTTGACTGCTTCCTTCTGCGCTCCCAGTGCCAAGTCTCATTGACTCTCTCACTGGAGAGAACAGCCTCTCTCCTACCTGCTTCCAGGGTGGAAGCCAGCAATCCCCCTTTACCTTCCTAGCAGGGAGGGGTTTATTCCCACTGCTACAGCTGATTATCTGCAGCTGAGCAGTGGGTTGGAGACAGTTCCAAAAAACTCTGGCCTGGACCTTATTTCTCCCAGTTGTGTATAAACTGAGGAGTGGAGCATTGGCCCACCCTGCTCTCCCCAGGGGCCCATAACTAAACGTAGCTTTGTGTTGCACACCACACATACAACACGTACTTCCCCTGGGGTTAAATGTTAAAGGCCTCTCTGCCTTCACTTTATCACAGTGCTCATTCATTTCTGCTACCTGTGCTCATTTATTTATGCTTCCTGTTCTCCTTGTAAGTACTCGTTCATTTATGCTTCCTGTTCTCCCTGTAAGTGCTCGTTCATTTCTGCTTCCTGTGCTCCCTGTAAGTACTTGTTTATTTATGCTTCCTGTGCTACCTGTTAGTACTCGTTTATTTATGCTTCCTGTTCTCCCTGTAAGTACTTGTTTATTTATGCTTCCTGTTCTCCCTGTAAGTACTTGTTTATTTATGCTTCCTGTTCTCCCTGTAAGTGCTCATTAATTTCTGCTTCCGGTGGTCCCTGTAAGTACTCGTTAATTTATTCTTCCTGTGCTCCCTGTAAGTACTTGTTCATTTATGCTTCCTGTTCTCCCTGTAAGTACTCGTTAATTTATTCTTCCTGTGCTCCCTGTAAGTACTTGTTCATTAATGCTTCCTGTTCTCCCTGTAAGTACTCGTTAATTTATTCTTCCCGTGCTCCCTGTAAGTACTTGTTCATTTATGCTTCCTGTTCTTCTTGTAAGTACTCATTTATTTCTGCTTTCTGCACTTCATTTAAGGATTTTTCCTGGTTTGCAATATATAAACATTCTTCTTTCTCAGTTCTCAGAGCTTTCATTCACATTCCATACACTGCTCTTTATTCATTCTCACCTTCTGCAGGGATTCTCATGTCCTTTTTATAATGTGTTCCATGTATTGCTCCTTCTGCGCTCTTTTTCTGAGCTCACATTTGTACCCTCTCTTCCTCACTCTGTAACCTGATGTAATTACATGATTTTATTTCATGACGGAAAGTCATCATTTAATGAAAGACACTTAGGCGCGTATTGCTTAACCCTTTCTTTAATGAACCACAGTGTGAAGGAATGCCCCATCACTTGGTTCGGTAGCAATTGTTTTCCCCTGTTCGTTTGTTCATACGAAAGTCCCCTGGTTCGGTTTCCGAACGAAGACCACCCCAACATCTAATTAGAACGTGTAATACAAAGTATCCAGCGCGAAACCACAACGGAAACTATCACTAAAAGGCTCCCCTTGGTGGCCGCCATTTCGTGTACCGAGTGGATGGCGGCCATCTTGTCTCCCAAATGCAGGCAGGGGTACCTGGTCTTCGAGTGCCTGGAACTTATTTCGGCTAGGCACTCCCGCAAACATTGTTGAATATGGAACTGCTGCCAGTTCAAGTTCCTGACCACCTATACGAATGGTGTTCAGGAGAAATAAACTACCAAATGGGGGGAGCATTCAACACCTAAAAGCATTTGCATATTGTGTATGGTTTTCGTACAAAAACCCTCGAACTGAGACCGACCATTGCTACAATTTCCCTGGAACTGTTTTGGGATTCTACCTCGTGAATGGCCGGTCAGAATTGTTCCTTGATGGAAAATCCAACCCGATCGGAGTGCTTTTTGAATATGATAGGCACTCAGATCAGGGCTATCTAGCAGTGTGACTCTCAAGGGGTTTCCTTGGATTTTGGGGGTACTTTTGAGGAGTTTAAGATTTGTCATATTTTTCTGTGCCTGGGAGATAATTGAGTTGTAAGTTTCCTGACTCAATTATCTCTCAGGCACAGGGGAGGAGTTTACTGTGTGTATAAATTGTGAGTGCTTGCCTGCATTAAACAGATCTATTCCCAGCATTCAGTCTCGATTTAATGTGTGGGGGTAAAGGCGATACCAGTGATATTTACTTTGATGCGTGTTGGAGCTACGTTGTTTTGGAAAAGGGAATCTGTGGCAGCGATATACTGGTGGTCAGCCACACACAAGATCAGCAAAGAAACAATACACACATAGAAAAACAGTTATACAGGAAAACATACCGTCATGCAATCCTGACACTTTTACCCTGTATAAGACCAAGCACCACCCTCAGTACTTCCTCTTTCTTTGACTGAACAGATTAACAAAATCCACATCCAGAAACTACTATCACTTCAAACTCTCAAAAAAATCCAGTCGAACAAGAACATGGGAGTCCAGAAACACTGTCTCCATCAACGGCAAACAACTGCCTTATCAAGATGACAGTGAACATACCATCTGCACTAACTCGCAAAAATAAAGACCATAATAAAAAATACAAAAATAAAAACCAATGAACATAAACTCGAGACCAAACTTAGTTTCTGCAAAATCGTACTGCAAAGACAAAAAAACACACAGGAGTCCAGTGCTTAGATCCTATGCAAAGAAAATATAACATGACCAAATAAATGCCATTATAAAGACAATAATAGCACATTTAAACCATCATGCAGATCAAAACATATGGCAAACAAACAATACAACAAAGTATGCAAATGTAACCATCTCACATCACTTGTGTAACCACCACAGCCAAAATGAGACCTGTGAATAAATCCAGAGAGAAAACCAAAGAGTGGCAAGGACTCCCCTCCACGGAGGCAAGTATTCTTCCTCCCAGCGATGCATTCGCTCTGCGCATTTTTCTTGACGCCTTTTGTTTTCTTTGTTGCAAGTTTAAAGCTGAGTGATAACTGAAGAAAAATCATGTCAAATCTGTTTCAAATAAATGTCATGAAATGTAGTCTTACGAGACGTATCAAATAAACGTTGACCAAGCAAAAAAACAGCTGCTCCTCTAGATAAATGTGCCTCAAACATAGTGGTATCCACGCATGTCTGGGACATAATCCATTAAACACAGCAACCAGAGTCATACTAGACACCCGTAAAACCAGGGACCGGAAGGAAAGGACAAAAAGGCTGCTTATAGGCAATCGTACGTTGTTCGTATTCCTGTAAACACTGAAAGGAGAAGGCAGGATAAGTAACCTATCTGATGGAAGTTTTGTTCCATTGAGATAGGTCAAACACAAGAGTGAGCTCCACAGTCCCAATGCCTGAAATAATAATAATCCGAAACCAATAAATCAAAATAGGGTGAAAGTTGCTTCAATGAAAGTTCCTAACTAGAAGAATATGAGTCAAAAAGAGAACACACAAAACACCACACATAGCCTAATAACACTGCTGCGGAATATGTTGGTGCTTTATAAATGCCAGTAGTAAATAAATTAAAAATGGAGGACGAGAAAGCTGAGTGCTTTAAGCAGATGGCAAACCAACGGATGTAGACCCGCCCGGTATCCATCAAAACAGTGATGAGCTGAAGAAATTACAGACTTGTACAAATTCATCATCTGGTATGCCCATCCATTCTCATACAGAGAAGTGAAAACTTGCAGAATAATGGTCAGGGGGACTGAAACGGGATCCAAGCTCCTAGCCAGGCACCAGCCAGACCAAGTTCGTCAAGATGCCCTGGACAATACCGAAGTACTAGAGGTCCATACCTTTGCTATGAGTCACCTACTCGCATCTGAAACTCCCTGGACCTATCAAGATCCCCAGACAGAAATCAGTCAAGCCAGAAGTTCCAGAACCCAGTACAAGAGAATCGGATAAGGATGGCATAACAGACAAGGTAATGTCAAGAGAAACCTGGGGTAGTCCACAGACCGTTCCAGAAGCCTGGGAAATGAAAACCACAATCATCAAAATGAGGTGATCACCACCAGGGTTACTAGGTTGCATCATACCTGCAGGAGAGTGCTCAGAATGATCAAGTATGGTGGATATGTGTAATGGTTGTCAGGACGAACCAGTGGCCCAACACGCAGAATTAAGTAAAATGCGTAACTAAGACAAACAGTAACACCGTATTACCGGGCCTTAGAATGGCCGGAATTAATGTAATAGAAAAAATAGTCACGAGCCTTGGTCAGGAATACAGAAAGGGACAAAAATACGGTAAGAACAAAGCCAAACTGTCAGGGATACCAGAAATACGGGAAGTCAAGCCAAGCCAAGATCAAAAACCGATCAACAGAATCAGGAACGCGCTCTCTGATAACCAACAGGATGGAATCCACGACAGGGCACTGAAAAACTGCAGATTTGGGTTTAAATAACCCAGTAAACCCTGCTATTGGCTGATTTGGGTGCCATGACCCGAGAACGTGCGTGCAGGGGAAAAACGTGACGCTTCACGCCACTGTAATTGTGGGGGGCATTATTACATAGCGCCACCTTGCAGCGGCTGGCGTCCTTCATAACGTTGGACTTGGACGCTGTATTAAGGACTGCACGGAGGGAGAGGCTCTGTAGGTAAGGTAAGCAACCTCTCCCTCCTTTAGTGTGACCGCACCGATCAGATGCAGTCACATCTTGGTGCCGATCGGGCACTGCAATAGCACCCCCAGACAAAGACCACCCACCGGTTGGGCAGGACCAGGCTTATCGGGGTACTGGGCATGGAAAGAGCGAAGGAGGAGTCCAGCATGAATGCCAACAGCAGGAATCCATAAGCGTTTCTTAGAAACGTAACCCTTCTGTTGCGGTTGCCCCAGGCTAGCTGAGGGTTGGACCGCCTGGATGTCCTTGTCTCCGAGCTGGGAGAGCGGCAAAAAGTCCCACTTCAGCAACTACCGATATCCCTTGAGGTGTAGAAGATTCTTGAAGCTCTGAACAGAGCTTGTGATTAGCATTTCCGTACAACACGAGTCAAGGCTTGTTGAGGGTAAGAAGACTGATTTTAATGGGTACATAGTTTTTCCAGGCCAGGGAACACCCACTGGACCTGGTGGGGCACTGAAACACAAGTAACATGAACCAATCATAACAAAGTGCATTTTTCTAAACCCTCCCCTCCATCCTGGAGATAATTGGCTTAAGTGGCCGTAGTAACTTAATTATCTCCAGGTACAGAAAATATCTTTTAAGCTCAGACTGTAACCAACATATCCCCGGATAGCTTGGATCTGAGCGCTCAATATATCTGAAAAGCGCTCAGATCTCACGAATACAGTTGGATCACCATGGGGTTAACGTTTTCTCAACGACCGTTCGGCATAATTCAGCCCAGGATTAGTTCCATACTTTTTAGTCCTCCGGGTCGGTCTAGTTTGTGAGTATGAAAGTACCGAACGACGCTGCATTCGTATGTTTATAAACAAACGGGTGAAGGTCTGGAGGTCCCAGCGGTGTTCGTGTAAAACAGTGACCGAAACTAGTTCCACGCAGTCGACGACGAACACTGCTGGGGCGTTCGGCAAGTCAAGTTGGCCGCCACCGCCAAGTGTTTGTTCTTACGAACGACAACCACCCAGCCGTTCGTCATTTAAGCTGTGGTTAACCGCAAAACGGTTCTGGGACTTCGTACTCTTCCTGTCCCGCAACCACCAAGGGAGGGGGAGGTGCGGAATGAGAAGTATATCGCAGATAAGTGGCTTTAATAAAGAAACATGAAAAGTACGGGGTATTCGAAGGTTGGCAGGGAGGTCAAGAACATAAGACACCGGATTAATCCTACGTGAAACACGGAAAGGACCAATGTATCTTGGAGCGAACTTCATAGAGGGTACCCTTAGTCTGATCTGTCTAGTGGACAGCTAAACCTTGTCCCCTACTTGATAAGAAGGTTCAGCACTACATCTTTTATCAGCATGCTGCTTAAAACGGGAAGCAGCACCAACTAAGGCAATATGAACCAGATCCCATGTTTTCCTCCTAGAGGTCAGATGCTCATCCAGTGTGGGAATATATGTATCAGAGAACACAGAAGATAATACAGTAGGGTAGAGACCATATACAACAAAAAAGGACCAAGTTTGGAAGAGTCATGCGTAGCATTGCTCCGGGCAAATTCCGCCCAGGGCAAGAGGTCAACCCAATTATCCTGGGAAGCGTTAACGAAACAACATAGAAATATTTCCAGAGACTGATTTTCCCTTTCAGCAGCCCCATTAGTTTGGGGATGATAAGATGAAGAAAAAGACAGGTTGATACCCAATTCTTTGCAAAAAGATTTCCAGAATGGAGAAATGAACTGTGAACCTCTGTCAGAAACAATGTTTTGAGGAATCCCATGTAACCTCACTATTTCCTTAATGAAAATCTGAGCAAGGTCTTGTGAGGAAGGTAATTTTTTAAGCGGGACAAAATGGGCCATTTTATAGAATCGATCTATGACCATGAGTATAGTGTTATATCCCTTTGAGACAGGCAACTTCACAGTGAAGTCCATGGCTATATGAGACCACGGCATGAGAGGCACAGGCAGAGGTTGTAACAACCCACATTTCAATTTGTGCGGAACCTTCAAGATAGCACAAGTCTGGCAAGTATTGACATAAGTGATAACATCCTTAAGAGAGGGCCACTAGAACTTTCTGGTTACCACTGAAATGGTTTTGCGTGTATTATGAAACATAGCAAGAATCGTCCTTCTTTCAGTTTCAGTAACAAATAGGAGACCTTTAGGTTTATTACAAAATGCCTGAGGTTGAGCCGCGATTATGACACCAAGAAGAGGCATCGACAAAGAAAGGACACTGGAAGCCAAAATACATTCAGGAGGAATGATAGGAGTGTTCTCTTGCTCCAGTTCTTCCTCCGTCTCAAACTGTCCATATAATGCATCAACCTTTATGTTCCTAGTACCACACCTATAAGTGATGATATAACTGAAACGAGAAAGAAACCGAGACCATCTAGCCTGTCTGGGTGACATTCTTTTAGCCTCCCCGATATATTCCAGGTTTTTATGATCAGGTGGTCTTTGTGCCTATATGATAGCCAGTAGCTCTCTGTTACCTATGTCATAATTATTTCCGCTGGGGATAGCTTTTCACAAAAAAAAGCCACCTGGGTGCAGGGGTTTGTCATGACTTTCTCTCTGGGACAGTGTAGCACCAACCCCTGTTTCAGAGGCATCCACTTCTAATATGAAAGATCTGCCGGGATCAGGATGAGCAAGTATAGGGGCTGAAGCAAATGAAGCCTTGAGTTGTTCAAAGGACAAGAAATTATACCTCTTTCTGATCAAATAGGCATTTTTCTAGTTTACAATACAGACCATTCTTAGGTCGGTAGAACTAGTTTAACTTGTGCATGTCTATCTCAGGTGAGTATATCAGTATATCATCTAGATATACTAACACAAAGGAATAAGTAAAATCTCTCAAAACATAATTGATGAGATCGTGGAAAACAGCGGGGGCATTACATAGCCCAAAAGGCATGACTAGATATTCGTAATGCCCATTGCGGATATTAAACACTGTTTTCCATTCATGTCCTTCCTTGATTCTAACTAGATTGTAAACGCTCCTTAAATCCAGTTTAGTAAATATTTTATCCCCTTTTAACCTGTCATAGAGTTCTGAAATAAGTGGTATAGGGTAAGCGTTCATTATGGTGATTTTATTATTCAGTACAAGGACGCAGATCATCTTCTTTTTTAGATACAAAGAAAAACCCTGCTCCTGCTGGGGAAGAGGATCTGCGTATATGAACTTTAGTTAATGCATCCTGTCTATTTCTACATGATTTTACTTTCCGTGGAGACAGGGTATAAACTCTCCCTTTCGGGGGGTATAGTACCTGGCAATAGATTTATAGGACAATCATAAGATCTATGTGGTGGAAGTGTATCAGCATGTACTTTGTTAAACACATCTTTTACCTCCCCCACATTGGGATGGAACCGTACTGGACAATGGAGAGGCATTCCTTTGTTATAGGCTTTAAACATATGTTACAACATCCATCACCCCACTTTAGTATCTCCCCTTTCTTGATTAGCCATGGAAAACAAAGTATAATGTGACAAGAGGGTGAGGAGATCTGAAAAGTGATATGTTCCTTATGCAAGGCCCTACTTGCAATGAAACCGGTAATGAGCGGATTCCTAAGAGGTCTACCATATCTGGCCTCAACGGCCAAAGGTGTTGACCTCTCCCTTAAAGCTTTCTGCTGCTCCTGAGTCTAATAGGGCTTTGCAATTGTCCTCAAGGTTGTGTAACAAAATGGTAACAGACAGGAGAAGTCTCGAAAGAGGCATAGTGGGATACATATACAGAACACCTTAGGCCAGTCCCCTAATGGTACTTAGATGCAAGAGTTTTTCGAAGGAATCAGGCAATGTATCCTCCTATGTCCCTTCTTGCCACAAAACATACTCCTCCTGAATTGTGTCTCTGCTTCCAATAACCTTATAATTTCCAACTGCATAGGTTTAGCAGCAACAATAGGGGGGGTTTGTGAACAACAGGGTTGGAGAAGCGGGGAGCGAGAAAAGTGCCATTTCTTCTAGGTTTGTCTCTGATCCCTTCCCTTTATCTTAGCCTGTTATCTATGTGTATCATAAGTTATATACTCGTTAAGTTTTTTCTGGCAGGAACCTCATCTAGAATGGTATCGGACAGGCCTTCAGCGAAAGCGGTGACAAGGCCACTGTTTGTCCAATCCATGTAACGGATCGCCTGGCACCCCTACTGGGTACCTCCGTTGAAGGATGTTCCTAGCGCTTCTTGAGGACTTCAAGCACTGCAGCAGACACCACAACCACCGAATCTGAGAAGCATAGGAATCCTCTCTAGCATATGAATGTTGTATACAGCTGAATAGGAAAAACCATGCGAATAGGTTTACACTCCTAGCAGTCAAACTGGAACAGCATACAATAAATCCTCCCCCAATAATGAGACGACACTTCACTTTGAGGGTTAAGCAGGAACTCACTGTACTGGCACATACAGCCTCTTTTATTCCCAATCCACAAACTTAGTACTGCCCACAAGGTTTTACAGAACAACCAATCAATCTGTACAATACAGACAGACACTCCCACACAAAATCCTCCCCTCTGCCTGTAATACAATTACCTTACACAATGGGTTATCTAATTATCACAGACAGAGAAATACAGTTTCATAAAACACATCACAGGGACCCCAAAACATGCAATAACCCCATAAAAAGTATGTCCTTGGAACCGGGGGATCAGGGTGAACCACATATAACCACAGATCCGTTCAGTACTTTGGAAGATACAGTTTAATGCAGATTCTGCAAAACATATACAGGCTAAATGAAAAACAATCACTGTATAATGTGTCCCCTGCTGTATAGTCCAAAACCACTGCACGATGTCTCTGTGCACCAAATACTGGCGAGATGGCACTCACAGTGTCTGTGAGTTAAAATGGCCGCCATCCATTGTTCTCACCATGTGCTTCATCCATTGTTCTCACCATGTGCCTCTGATACAGGAAATGGTGGCCACCCAGTAACTCCACAGTATGTCCCTAGATCGTTCTTAAAGGGCCAGCAGCAGCACAACACAAATCCCTTATGCCCAAATCATGTCTTTAACCCCTTAAGGACCAAACTTCTGGAATAAAAGGGAATCATGACATGTCACACATGTCATGTGTCCTTAAGGGGTTAAAGGGCAATACATCCCAGGGGCCATAGTCACATGGCAGGAGGCTGATAATCAGTCTTCTCCATTGCCCAGTGGCGAGGTCGGTTTCTCCACAATCCACCTCTGAGGCAAGTGTACGAAACTCAATGGCATAATCCGCAGTAGAGTTATTGCCCTGTCTTATGCGCATGAGGGCTTTTTCCGCATCCTTTTCCTTACCTAATGGCTCAAAAGTTACCTTGAACTCAGCTAGGAATTACGCATAATCATATGCAATAGACTTGTTGCTCTCCTAAAAAAGGATTTGCCCAGGTTAATGCTTTCCCTATCAACTGATTCATCAGATAACCAATCTTGGTTCTATCAGAAGGAAAGGAGCCGGGGAGGTTTCAAAGTGGTACTCGATTTATTTAAGAACACCACGGCATTCCTGAGCGTTACCACCGAAATGAGGGGGTGGTGAGAGGGATATAGAATGGATCCTTGTATACTATGGATACAACAGCAACAGGAGTGGAAGGAGGAGGTCGTTGATCCTCTGGTTGGAGGTGAGCAGTAGGGCCCACAATGTCTGAAAAGCCTGGGCGAATTGATCCATACTGTGATCATTATCTTCCAGCCTTCTTTCGCAAGCCAACATGTGTTGACTTAACTCTGCAGGGTCCATGGCCTTGCCGTAATGTCAATACCAGTGGCCCAACACGCAGAATTAAGTAAAACGCGTAACAAAGAAAAACAGTAACAACGTATTATCAGGCCTTAGAATGGCCGGAATTAACGTAATAGAATAAACAGTCACAAGCCGAGGTCAGGAATACAGAAAGGAACAAATATGGTAAGAACAAAGCCAAAGGGTCAGTGTTACCAGAAATTCGGGAAGTCAAGCCAAGATTAAAAACCAATAAACAGAATCAGGAACGCGCTCTCGGATAACCAACTGGATGGAAACCACGACAGGGCACTGAACAACTGCAGGTTTGGGTTTAAATAACCCAGTAAACCCTGCTATTGGCTGATTTGGGTGCCATGACCCCAGAACGTGCGTGCACGGCGAAAACGTGACACTGCACGTTCACGTCACTAGTGACGTCATTGAAAGCGACGTTATTATATAGCACCGCCTTGCAGCAGCTGGCTTCCTTCCTAACACTGGATCCGGCTGCTGTATTAAAGAATGCATGGAGGGAGAGGCTCTGGAGATAAGATCGGGCACTGGTGCGGTCACACTGAGGTGCTGATCAGGCACCGTGACAATGGACTTCTGTTTCATTCCTGCAAGAATGCATTCACTGCCTCAGCCTCTGGACGCCACATGAACAACCAGGGCAATTGAGTGTTGAGTCTGCACCTAAAGAGGTCTATCTGGAAGAGACCCCAAAGAAACACCATGGAAGAAAAAAAACATGATCTCCAGTTGTTATCCGACAAATACCTTGAGTTTAAATCCACGTGAAGTTTACTGAGGCCAAGAAAATATTCCACCTTAACCAAGATGTTCAGTTCCAAGCTAAAATTACAGAAATCAATCGTCAGGTTCGCCAAAACTGACGAATGAGTGCCTCTGAGGTAGTTGAAATAGTGGACTGCCAAAGCTTTGCCCTCGCAAAGACAAATGTATGTGCCTGCCCAATACCTGGAAAAACTCTGCAGCACAAAAGAACAAGACCAGGTTCCTCTGGTCGAAAGACATTCGCAATGGGCACCCTAACAAAGACTGGTATCCCAATCTATAATAAACTCCAACTGAGTTGTGAATATGGCCCTGTCTATTACAGGCGTCCATATTGTGGATCCACCAACAAGCTTTGTCCTTTCGTTTCGTGATCAAGAACCACCAAGTGCTGTCACGTAGATCCACAATCTTCAGGCGTTGAAGGGTCCGATACTGCAAGGGACCTGGAAAAATAGCCTGTATCAAGGCTGGTAAGAGACCACCAGCCTTAGCAGCTTGGTAAAACACCAAAGAGCCAATGAGAGACCAAAGGAAGATACTTAAAGGCCACTGCTGATCGAAACTGCAGGAGGTGCTGAGAGGTGACGTTAACAGAAACTGTCAGGTAGGCATCCTTTAAATTGAGTAACGGTAGCGGGCTAATGCATTCAGGGAGCACAGGTGTACCACCAGTTTCATCTGGTCTCCCTTCTTTTGAACCAGGAAGAAGTTGCTGATAAAGCCCAAGCCTGATAGAGAAGCCCGTTTGAACATCGTTTTGTCCTGAAGAGCAGCAAGTTCTGTGTCTATGAGAACTCAATCCTGAAGAGAAAACGAGGTGAAAGGGATAGAGGAGACTGAGAACCCACACATCTGAGGTTTTGTCTTGCCAGGCGTGGGAATATGACCGTCTTCCCCGTACAGGTGGTGGGGAACAAGCCCGAGGGAAAGTTGGCCTTACCGACAGTACGCCTGGATCCAAAATCTCCCCTGGAGCCATGGGAGACCTCTCATTGGGAAGAAAGGCGACACAGGCTGGTTGTCCTGCTAGGCGTGATGAGGAAAAGAGCTTCAGCCCGAATAAGTGTAATCTGTAGAGCTGCGGCAGCTTGGTCTGCCAGAGCTAGTAGAGACACAGTTGTGAAAACCCACTGCATAAAGGACTGGGCCTTAGCTAGAGCCAGGAAGGCTCCCTAAAAGTTACCCAAGTCTTTAATGAAACTATCCCCTAAAAGGAGACCATTGGCCTCCTTGCCGGCTTAAGTGAGGGACAGATTTACCAATTTAGGCTCAATCTTAAATAAGAGGAAATTGCACTGTTCAATAGCAAGGTGTATTATTCCCAGCGATGCAAGCCGGTCTCTGAACGCACCCACACATAGCTTCTGGACCAACTGGTTGGCCATTGCCCTTGGTCTTATCGGCCAACTTGAATAATTTAGTAAGGCATCTAAATATATCCAGGTGTTTATCCTGGCATGGTAAGGGTTTGCCAATTCCAAACCCTTACAGGGATTCCAACCAACTTGGACAAGAACTAGGCCTAGGGTCCACAAACCTTATACTGGATCATGGCAAGGCAATTTGTATTTGCCTTGGGCAGCCTTGCTAAGAGAATGCCTAACCAAGTGTCCCGGAGACCCCGGTTGATGAAGTGATGAAGATCATCCGTCTGGGAGAGGGCTGATGACATAGACCCAATGACGGCCATGATAGCATCCGTAACAGATTTAGGATAACCCCTGCCCCGAGTTTCCAGTGGGCTCCCCAATATTCGGGAAAGACATCAAGGGAAGGGGAACCTCAACATCTCTAGAAAAAGGGGGAAAGACCGACACCATAGGCCTGGGTAACAGTATGGGCTCAACAATCAAACCTAAAATATACCAAACTGATGGAGCATGAACCCAAGAAAATCACTAACAGATCACATCTCCAAGCTAGGCCCTAGCTACAGGAGACAAAAGACCCAAAAGGGAAAGAACATGAAGGGAAAATGGCAGCTCACAGACTGGGAGCACGCAGGGCTGCGCTGGGAGCATACAGAGCCACTCAGTGAGCAGACAGGTTCTGGGATCCAGGAGAGCAGACACAAAGGAGCAATCTAATTAGAAAACTACACATTAAAACTGCAATGTATAACAATAATCCACAATTGGAGCACAGCACACTGGTTCCTAACTCAACTGAGGAGCAAATAAGGAGTAAGTACTATGGGTGGTGCTTGGTCTGGTACAGGGTACTGTGTCAGGATTGGTTCATGGTATCCCTGTATGATTTTAGTTCTGTGTGTGTATTATTTCTTTGCTGCTATTGTGGTTAATTAAATAAAGGTTTCAGAAATATGAGATTCCCTCTCTTGCAATACAATTTACCTTCTCTCTATCTTCTGTTATTTGGTATGTTAATCACTTTGTTTTACAGACTTTGACAGATATACTATTAACATCATGTAATACTGCATTGTAGATCCAGATTGGGCCAGCCTAAATCTTGGTGCGCTGATGTGCATCGAATGTTCAGGGATTCACCGTAACCTTGGGACTCACCTATCTCGTGTTCGCTCCCTTGATCTCGACGACTGGCCAGTGGAACTAACAATGGTCATGATGGCAATTGGGAACAGTCTGGCAAATGCTGTGTGGGAGCATTGTACAGACGGTTACACCAAACCCAACTCGGAAAACTCTAGGTGAGGACATTAGAGACCGCTGACTATAGAAAGAGGGACAGATTTTGAAACGCACTACTAACATTAAAAAGACCGGTAACAAACCGCAGACTATAGAAAAACCAGTAACAGACCACAGACTAAAGAAAGACCGGTAACAGACCGCAGACTATAGAAAGACTTGTAACAGACGGCAGACTATAGAAAGACCGGTACCTGACCGCAGACTATAGAAAGACCGGTACCTGACCGCAGACTATAGAAAGACCGGTACCTGACCGCAGACTATAGAAAGACCGGTAACTGACCGCAGACTATAGAAAGACCGGTAACTGACCGCAGACTATAGAAAGACCGGTAACTGACCGCAGACTATAGAAAGACCGGTAACTGACCGCAGACTATAGAAAGACCGGTAACAGACGGCAGACTATAGAAAGACCGGTAACAGACCGCAGACTATAGAAAGACCGGTAACAGACCGCAGACTATAGAAAGACCGGTAACAGACGGCAGACTATAGAAAGACCGGTAACAGACGGCAGACTATAGAAAGACCGGTAACAGACGGCAGACTATAGAAAGACCTGTACCTGACCGCAGACTATAGAAAGACCGCTAACTGACCGCAGACTATAGAAAGACCGGTAACAGACCGCAGACTATAGAAAGACCGGTAACAGACCGCAGACTATAGAAAGACCGGTAACAGACCGCAGACTATAGAAAGGCCGGTAACTGACCGCAGACTATAGAAAGACCGGTAACTGACCGCAGACTATAGACAGACCGCAGACTATATAAATACCGGTAACAGACCGTAGACTATAGACAGACCGCAGACAATAGAAAGACTGGCAATGGACCACTGACTATAGAAATACCGGCAATGGACTGACTATAGAAATACCGGCAATGGACTACTGACTATAGAAATACCGGCAATGGACCACTGGCTATAAAAAAAAAAATCAATAACAGACCGCAGACTATTGAAATACCAGTAACTTACCGCTGACTATAGAAAGTCCAGTAAAAAATTCTGACTGTAGAAAGACTGCTGACTATAGAAAGAACGGTAACTGACCCCTGACTGTAGAAAGACTGGTAACTGACCTCTGACTATAGAAAGACCGGTAACTGACCTCTCACTGTAGAAAGACTTGTAACTGACCTCTCACTGTAGAAAGACTTGTAACTGACCTCTCACTGTAGAAAGATCGGTAACAGATCTATAACCGTAGAAAGACCAGTAACAGACCGCTGACTATAGAAAGAACGGTAAATGCCCCCTGACTGTAGAAAGACTGGTAACTGACCCCTGACTGTAGAAAGACTGGTAACTGACCCCTGACTGTAGAAAGACTGGTAACTGACCCCTGGCTGTAGAAAGAGTGGTAACTGACCTCTGACTGTGAAAAGACTGGTAACTGACCTTTGACTGTGAAAAGACCGGTAACTGACCGCTGACTATAGAAAGACTGGTAACTGATCCCTGACTGTACAAAGACCGGTAACTGACCCCTGACTATAGAAAGACTTGTAACTGACCTCTCATTGTAGAAAGATCGGTAACTGATCTATAACCGTAGAAAGACCAGTAACAGACCGCAGACTATAGAAAGACCAGTATCAGACCACAGACTATAGAAAGACTGGTAACTGACCGCTGACCGTAGAAAGACTGGTAACTAACCGCTGACTATAGAAATACCGGCAATGGACCACTGACTATAGAAATACCGGAAATGTAGAAGTACCTAGTAATAATGCAGTATTTGAGGATAACACCAGGCTGCCTGAGATATATTGTGTGCCCATCACTGTCACCAAGTCCATTATCACGCTGGGAATATGTGGCAGAGATAAATAGTCAACAGACAACGTTTGTGTCATACTTGAGTCACCTAACACATGTATGTCCATCTGTTTCACATTTCACCATTTCAAGAAATGTCTTGCCCTGTCTACAATGTATTATCCCAGTCACTCCTAATATCATGCAATAATACCAATAACACACCCCTCAATAACTTTCAACATTCCCAAGACCCTTTCCCCCACTGTACTAAGTAATATTTACTCTGTTAGGGTACGTCCTCTCTTCAGATGTGCAGGGTTTGTGCAGTAACACGTACATAAAGAGTAACATTTCGATCCTCATTAAGCTAATCGCACGTCTGTTATATAAGCAAGTAACAGGAAATGATACTCTTACCATGGTGATCATAAAAACAAAGTCTGTGTGTCATAGCTAGTGCTAGTCATGGGCTTAATATTATTGTTTTATTATTTATAAATCACCAACAAATTCCGCAGCGCTGTACAATGGGTGGACTAACAGACACGTATTTGTAACCAGACGAGTTGGACGCACCGGAACAGAGGGATTGAGGGTCCTGCTCAGTGAGTTTACATGTTAGAGGGAGTGGGGTATAGTGACACAGTAACAGAGGGATTGAGGGCCTGCTCAGTGAGTTTACATGTTAGAGGGAGTGGGGTATAGTGACACAGTAACAGAGGATTGAGGGCCTGCTCAGTGAGTTTACATGTTAGAGGGAGTGGGGTATAGTGAATGGCAGTAACAGAGGGATTGAGGGCCTGCTCAGTGAGTTTACATGTTAGAGGGAGTGGGGTATAGTGACAGTAACAGAGGGATTGAGGGCCTGCTCAGTGAGTTTACATGTTAGAGGGAGTGGGGTAGTGACACAGTAACAGGGATTGAGGGATAGGAGGGAGTGGGGTATAGTGACACAGTAACAGAGGGATTGAGGGCCTGCTCAGTGAGTTTACATGTTAGAGGGAGTGGGGTATAGTGACACATTAACAGAGGGATTGAGGGCCTGCTCAGTGAGTTTACATGCTAGAGGGAGTGGGGTATAGTGACAGTAACAGAGGGATTGAGGGCCTGCTCAGTGAGTTTACATGTTAGAGGGAGTGGGGTATAGTGACACAGTAACAGAGGGATTGAGGGCCTGCTCAGTGAGTTTACATGTTAGAGGGAGTGGGGTATAGTGACACAGTAACAGAGGGATTGAGGGCCTGCTCAGTGAGTTTACATGTTAGAGGGAGTGGGGTATAGTGACACAGTAACAGAGGGATTGAGGGCCTGCTCAGTGAGTTTACATGTGAGAGGCAGTGGGGTATAGTGACACAGTAACAGAGGGATTGAGGGCCTGCTCAGTGAGCTTACATGTTAGAGGGAGGGGGGTATAGTGACAGTTACAGAGGGATTGAGGGTCTGCTCAGTGAGTTTACATGTTAGAGGGAGTGGGGTACAGTGACACAGTAACAGAGGGATTGAGGGCCTGCTCAGTGAGTTTACATGTTAGAGGGAGTGGGGTATAGTGACACAGTAACAGAGGGATTGAGGGCCTGCTCAGTGATTTTACATGTTAGAGGGAGTGGGGTATAGTGACACAGTAACAGAGGGATTGAGGGCTCTGCTCAGTGAGTTTACATGCTAGAGGGAGTGGGGTATAGTGACACAGTAACAGAGGGATTGAGGGCCCTGCTCAGTGAGTTTACATGTTAGAGGGGTGGGGTATAGTGACACAGTAACAGAGGGATTGAGAGCCCTGATCAATGAGCTTACATGCTATAGGGAGTGGGGTATAGTGACACAGTAACAGAGGGATTGAGGGCCCTGCTCAGTGAGTTTACATATTTAGAGGAGTAGGTGTGGCAGTAACAGAGGGATTGAGGCCCTGCTCAGTGAGTTTACATGTTAGAGGGAGTGGAGTATAGTGACACAGTAACAGAGGGATTGAGGCCCTGCTCAGTGAGTTTACATGTTAGAGGGAGTGGGGTATATTGACACAGTAACAGAGGGATTGAGGGCCTGCTCAGTGAGTTTACATGTTAGAGGGAGTGGGGTATAGTGACACAGTAACAGAGGGATTGAGGGCTGCTCAGTGAGTTTACACGTTAGAGGAGTGGGGTATAGTGACACAATAACAGAGGATTGAGGCCTGCTCAGTGAGTTTGCTACTGGGAGTGGGGTATAGTGACACAGTAACAGAGGGATTGAGGGCTGCTCAGTGAGTTTACATGCTAGAGGGAGTGGGGTAAAGTGACACAGTAACAGAGGGATTGAGGGCCCTGTTCAGTGAGTTTTCATGTTAGAGGGAGTGGGGTATCGTGACAGTAACTGAGGGATTGAGGGTCCTGCTCAGTGAGTTTACATGCTAGAGGGAGTGGGGTAAAGTGACACAGTAACAGAGGGATTGAGGGCCTGCTCAGTGAGTTTACATGCTACAGGGAGTGGGGTATAGTGATACAGTAACAGAGGGATTGAGGGCCTGCTCAGTGAGTTTTCATGTTAGAGGGAGTGGGGTATAGTGACACAGTAACAGAGGGATTGAGGGCCTGCTCAGTGAGTTTACATGCTAGAGGGAGTGGGGTATAGTGATACAAAAGGTAAGGGTAGGGTAGAAAAGTAGGTTGTTAGGATAGTATTCATTGAGGGCCTAGTGTTTTGTTTTGATGACAGTTCCAGGAAAGGAATCAGGGTGTGGGGAGGGATAGCGGTTCACAGCTTAACTGATATGCTTTCCTAAAGAAGTGAGTTTTTAAAGATTTTTTGAAGGAGTGGAGATTGGGTGAGAGCCTAACAGAGAGGGGAGCCCTAGAGAAGTGTTTAAGTTGAGCATCAGGGGTAGGAGTATGGAAAGAAGTTAGACGTAAGTCTCCGGCAGAGCGTAGGGGCCTAGATGGAGCATATTTGTGTATTAGTGAGGATACCCATGTAGGTGTTTTTATATAGAGATACATGCTCTAAACGTGCTCACCGGTAAATAGCATGTACACGTGACAGACCTATGAAGAGCATTTTAACCCTTAAGGACCAAACTTCAGGAATAAAAGGGAATCATGACATGTCACACGTCATGTGTCCTTAAGGGGTTTAACCGCTTTGTCACTCGACAAGCAGGTCTGGTGAAAAAGAATCAGAGAAGATTGTACCTGCCTACCCTGGGCATGAACCCTGAAGATTAGAAAACTACAAAACAGCAGAACGCTTGGTTCAAAATACTGGTAAATTTAGTATAAAGCATAAAATAAAGGATCAAATAGTAAAAGTAGCTAAGGAAGGGCTAAGACTAAAATCAGTAAATGTGTATCTAATCAGGCTTTATTAAACACACTGTAACTGAAAGACCAAATAAGACATAGCAGTTAAGGGAGAAGGAATCTAAGAAAACAGTGGTAATGGTGGAAACTGGTTCCAATATTGCAGGAAGTAATCATATAGCCATAGGTAACAAGGTACTAGTACAAAAAGAGAAGTCCTGCGCTCACTCCTGTTGTAGAATTATTAGGCCTCTATAAATCTGTAAGGCCCCTTTAAATCCTCTTGCTATACCTCTAGGAGGCCCCCCATAGTTTTACAAGGAAGCTTTGTCTATAGAACATAGAATTTGCATGTCAGCAAGAAATAGCTTTGATAAAATGTGTATTTACTAAAAGCCTTGAAACCTAACCTTGAGAAACTAACCGTGCCAGCTACACTCTAAATGGATGGCTGCCAAAGCACTCTCCCATCGAGTGAACACCTCGTGCTAACAAGATGGCGCCTACATCTTGTGTCCACTCCCGTGTCAAGGATGACATCACCTCTTGATAGGAGGGTACCTAACTACCCACTTAACACCTGGACCAATCAATAGTGTCTATTTGTCTATATCTTGATTTTCTTCAATGATGTAATAATGCCTTTATAAGGGTCTGCGCACCCATTTTCTGTCAGAAGCCATTAAACTTCTCTGAAGTTCTTTCATTACCCTGAACCTTGTGTCTCAGTGTGAATTTACTTCTGCGTGCACGCAACTTTATTATCTTTAATTTGGACAGGAACAGATAGTCATTCAAACTAATTGGTTTGCAGTAAATCATCTAGAACAATTGGCTCTCAACGTGGGGCTCTGGGCTATGTCCAGTCTGGGCAGCTGTCCAAGAAGACGCTGGGGGGGCTGAATCCTGGGGGAAGGAAAAGAGCCTGATCACCTCTGAATACACGGTAGAGATTGCTGCAGCACCTAGCTGGTATGTTCCTGCCCCTGTGATTGACCTGTCCCAGTGTCTGTGACTGCTACCGAGAGGACATCAAAGTCAGGTAATAACTTGCCCAGAGTCTTTGTATTGTTAATGATACCTGGTTTACCTGCATGTTGACTATCTGTTGCCTGGGTGTGTTTGTATTGGTATGTGTTTAACTTAGTACCCGGGGAGTGTAAGTGCCTGTTTAACTCCTTTTAGGTACCACATGCCTGTGGTAGTAAGGAAAAAGGGGGGTGGACCTGTGGAAGTTTTCCTGGGGGTCCTCTATTGCCTGTTTAACTCTTTTAGGGGCCACGTGGCTGTGGCTGTAAGGAAAAAGAGTAGGGGGAATCTGTGGAGGATGATGTAGACTCATTGCTTCCTGGGGGTTCCCCAGAGTGTCATTTTGACCGCTTAGCTAGCCTCATCGGACACTTCTTCTTGGTAAAATTCCAGCCTCGAGCGCTGGGGCAGGTAAGATTCCAATTCTTTAGGCTATACAGGATTCGGGTTGGAAGCTGTTGCTGTTTCCTGTGGCTGCTGGTAGTGAGACTTGCGGGTGGGTCTGCAACAGGGACACTACGAGGTTGAGGGAGGTGGCTTTTGGCCACACGAGTAAAGGCAAGGGATAAAACTGTTGAACTTATTTGAACTGTGATGCATTCACTGTATTTACACTGAAATGTTATTGTCTTAATTGTCTGTCACACAGATTCCTGTGTTTACTTCTATCTTACTCACTGTACTATTTACACTTTCCCCTCCTATTTCTCTTTCTCTTTGTTGAGAGAAGTGATTGGTCACACACTTCTCGCCACGCTCCAATCCGCGGCTACCACGGGTAGGCGGAATCAGTGACTAGTCTACGTTTTGGGAAGACGTACTTAAAGAGCTTGCTCTTAAAGTAGCAGTCGAGCACGGTAGACGTTCTGTTCCTTTCTCTCTCTATATCTGGGACGCCTTATATAGGGAGGATGGGACAGAAGTTAGATAAACCCAGTAAGGGTTGGTTAGCATGTGATCTAGTGGAAGACAGAGAAGGAGAAGAGATGGTTAAGAAAGTGAGGAAGATTGCTAAAGTATGTGGAATTACCGTACCTCTGTGCGGCAGATTGTAGCCAGAGAGCTGGCGTAAGTTACTGACAGAGAGAGAGAGAAGCTGTCGGACCAAGATTTGGTTTGTACAGCAGAAGCCTGATACCGAGTAGCAAGAGCTATTCAGCAAAAGGGATAGGTTGAGGAAGATATTGATCACAAAGGTTTAAGATTGTATGTATATCATAATAATTGTGTTACTGGGAAGTTATCCCAGCAGTGCCCTGTCCAGGAGGTGACCACTTCCATCATCCTGTCAGTAATGACCGAAATGTAGCTGACCATGGTCACCATCCCACCCCAATCTTAAAACGCTGTGGGGTTTTTGTATTTTGTGTTAGCCATTACCCTGGTAGAGGGTGGGGGTATAAATGAAATGTTGTGTTTTTGTGTCTCTTTGCTTTGTAATGTAATTGTCCTTCTGTCTTGTTACTGTACAGCGTTGACATGGTTAAATTCGTGCTGGCAGGCAGTCTCTCTCTTGTTCCACTCAAATCCCCCTCTGCTAAAACACCCCCCCCTCCCCTCGCTTCTGTGAGACGCGGGGGGTGGTGACATGCTTGCGATTTAGGTCTGTCTCTTCGGTGTTCTGTAGAGTTATTCAGAAGCTACTGATAAGAGTATAAGGTACTGAGGATTGTGGGAGTGACGAGCTCACAAGATTGCATTCAGTGTTGAATACGGGATTTAGGAAGGTGTAGAGGGAATATGCGATGTTGTTAAGTCAGTATAAGAGGAGGAAAGTGATTAATGGTTTGAGGAAGATAAGGGAATTTGGTTGAATTCCGCGAGTTTATTTTGCATCATTTTATTATTTTAAAGTTATTTTAAAGTACATGTTTCTAGAAACAGCTGTATGGGCTGTTAAATGCATAATGTTCTCAACTGTCTTATTTAACCTGCCAGGTCTGTTCATAGTTTAGTATTTCATTTTGCAGAACGGAATGTTGCTTCTCTGACTTATTTTAATAGTTATAATATAGTGTATTGTTGAAAGTGACGTCACTTCCGCCCTTACCATGCCCACACCTCCTGTCTTCCTTTCCCACACCTATCATGGACGTCATCTCACTTCCTCCCTTGCTGTCATTTCCTTCCCCGCCCCTGTCATGGCTGCCTCCATCATGAGGCCTACCCCTATTATGCTCGTCTCATTTAGAGACATGTTGTAATGTTTCCCTGTATCAACAATGTGTCCGTGATATAAAAAAAGAGAAGGTTGCTAAAATGTAATTTGCAACTGTGGTGTGACCTACAAATGAGATCTGTTGGACACGAATATAAGAGCATAACAGCTGATTATCCAGCTTCATCTTGCAACAAGGGAAATAGCTAAATAATGCAAGTTATTTTAAACATTGTATCTTTACTTAATCGAATCTTGCTAGTTACAGATCTTATGTTTACAGTAACATCCTTTACTTTAAATGATGGTTTAGCATTAGAAGGGTTTGTGACATGTTTATTAACCCAGCCACTACTGGTTATTCATTTTAGTTGCAGGGTGGTATAATTGTTATAGTCTAATTGATATAAATGATAGTACCGCAATAGTTAATGTTTTATCCAAAGACATATAGGAACTTTACTTAACTTACTATTAACCATTATTTATAATGATAGACATGTTCAGACTGCAAAAAGCTATGGCTAATGACATACAAAAGGGGTTTGAGTCAGTAACACAGCCCATACTGAGGAGAGCAAACCCGCTGATGCTTAATGCCCCTGCCATGGCAGTGTCTTCAGGGGAACAAGGGGGGCCTCTAGCTACTGTAATTTTACCCATTGAGGGCCAGCCCACCACTTTCCTAGTTGACACAGGTGCAGCCCGAAGTGTTCTGAGAGAACAAGACCTGCCCGATACCTCATTTCTTTCCAATATTGATGTCTCCTGTGTTGGGGTGGACGGCCTTCCAAGGCAAAGTCCCCTGTCCACCCCACTGCGGGTTGGTAACTGCCACAACTTGCTTGCTCGCTTTGTGGTATCTTCCACATGCCCCATTAACCTGTTAGGAGCTGATGTTCTTTCACGCCTGCAAGCATCCATCACCCTCACTGCAGACGGCCAGGTTCAATTAAATACGCCTTTGCCACGAAAAGACACTACAGTTCTTTGTTCCCTTCCCATTTTACTGTGGAGATGATCTACCCACAACAGAACAATGCTCAATTAATCTTCTTTGCTACCTAGCAGAACAAGGATGTAAAGCTTCACGTCCCAAGCTGCAATATTGCCAATCTACTGTTATCTTCCTTGGCCATTGTCTGTCTCAGGGAACCAGACATCTCACTCGTGACCGAGTTAGAGCAGTACTGGACATTCCACCTCCAAGGATCTCAAAGTCACTACACGCCTTCCTAGGCCTCATTTCCTATTGCCGAGCATGGATCCCAGGAGCCTCGCTCCTTATGCAACCTCTTTATGATGCTCTCAAGTCAGACCCATTTTGCTTGTCCACAGAAGCCCTTGACAACTTCTGTTCTCTCAAACGTGCTATTGCTTCTGCTCCTGCTCTTGGCCTACCAGACTATACCAAACCCTTCAAATTGTTTGTTTCTGAAAGACAAGGCCATGCAACAGGAGTACTCACTCAGGCTCATGGTCCTGGAGGCCGCCAAAGGCCTATTGGATTTTTCTCCTGCCAACTGGATATTGTGGCCAGAGGACGTCCCTCTTGCCTTCGGGCCGTCTTTGCTGCCAGAGAGCTCATTGAAAGAACTGGGGATCTTGTCCTTGGCCACCCCCTGGTTGTCTTGGCCCCTCATGACATTTCTGCCATAGTCAACCAGGTCCAACTTAAGCATGTTACTCCTGCTAGGCATCTTCGCCTTCAATGTCATCTTTTGTTGCCTGACAACATTACCCTCCAAAGATGTCAAGTTCTCAATCCGTCCACTCTTCTGCCACTCCCTGAGGGGGGTGTATACTACGGATTCATCATGGACGAAACTTATGTTTTTCTTCTCACTGGCACCATCAAGAAGGAAATGCATCCCAACCTATCCTTTCATGATGGACAAGCACTCCTTCATGACGGAGCAGGATATGCCTTCTGTACCATGTGGTACAAACCAAACATCACTCCTGAACCCTGCTATGAAGATGAACTCTATAATCTGGTCGAAGTAAAACTCACTGCACAAGACTTCTACTGTGATTCTGAAGGCAACAGTATGGTCTTGATTCATCTACCTCCGGAACTCAAGCATTTGTACCGTCATTGGGACACTGCCATTCCACATGTCCCTGTGACCAAGTTGAAAACAATATCATGGAATGATCTTGGGCCTATGGCAAAAGCATGGGCCACTATGGACGAATCACAGCTACAGGAAAATGGTGTTGTCAAATATCCAACAACTGACCCTAAAAGCATGGCCACGTCATTTCCTGGAAAATAAGTTCCAAGATTTAACCATAGTGAATGAATACGACCCAGATACACCTCATGACTGTTTTGAACAGATGAAAATGGAAACAACACATCTACCAACTGTACATGAAGACCCATTGGTAGATCCCGATCTCACCCTGTTTGTGGACGGCTCAAGATATGCTGATGAAGAAGGAAGATACCATACAGGATATGCCGTAACCACAACAGATGAAATTGTCAAATCATCATCTTTACCATCAACTATGTCTGCACAAGAAGCTGAATTGCAAGCCCTGACTTCAGCATGCAAGATCTCTGAAGGAAAGCGCGCCAATATCTACACGGATTCAAGATATGCACTGGGCGTGGCTCACGACTTCGGATTAATTTGGAAAACAAGAGGATTTCTTTCCACCACCGGTACACCAATCAAGCACGATTCCGCGATCAAGGAGCTGATGGACGCCCTCCTACTCCCAGAAGAAGTGGCTATTTTGAAGATAAAAGCACATGGGAAGTTGGACTCAGATGAAGCAAAGGGCAACCATCTAGCTGATCAGGCTGCAAAACAAGCTGCAAAAGAACCACAGGAAGTGGAAAGAAGAGTGTCCGGAAATGAAGAAACTCCCATATTTACTCTGCAGACTCTTCCAACTGACCTGAAAATCCTGCTGGAACAACAGGCTACAGTTGCCCCTGAAGAAATACAGAAGTGGAAACAGAAAGGGGCAGTTCTGAAGGATGGAGTGTACTCCAACAACCTCAATTTCTGCCTCCCTAAGAATTTGTACCCAGCAGTCGTACAATGGGCACACAGACCTGCACATTTATCAAAAGATCTAATGAATGCTCTTGTACAAAAATACTACCTCATTGTCCCCATACGAGATTCTATTTGGGACTGCACCTAGGCTAGGTTGCTATTTTCCCCAACAACTACAACTTCAAACTGATGTTTTAGTAGATTATGTAACTGAACTCGCAAATGCTTTGAACAAAATCCATGTCCAAGTTTTCTCTAAAATTCCAGATCCTGATTCTGACACAGGCAACCACAGTCTGCTCCCCGGTGACTGGGTTCTGGTCAAGAAATTTGTGCGAAAACACACCCTGGAACCAAGATTTGACGGACCGCTCCAAGTTCTCCTGATCTCCCCTACCTCTGTCAAATTGGCCGGAAGGCCTAACTGGATCCACGCTTCCCATTGCAAGAAGACACCTGCCCCAGAGGAAGCTAACTCTATGCAACCATGTGCCTCTGGTACATTATCTCCATAGTTGGCCTCCTTAAAGCCCAGCAGGTGGCCATCACCAAAGATGCTAGTGGGTACACCTTCTGGTATAATTCATCATGTACCCATGTGGCTACATTCACTTTTGATTACTGTGATATTGTAGAGTGCCCATTCCCTAAGTCACGGATTCAAGCCATTTATAAAGATATACCACAAGCAAAAGACCCTTACGTTTGTGTAGTAGATGAACAATGGGGTTGTGACTGTAACTACTGGGGGGCTGCGGGATGGAATACTGGGCCTGCCTGGGGTTACAAACCCAAAAGTGCTTTATCTAAGATAGACAATCAGGGTAGATCCCTCCTTCAAAGAATGACTTTAAGAAAGCCTGGAGGAAGTACCCCTATGAAATTAATGTTAAATATTGAACATCCTGGCCTCGAGGATGCAGACCGATATGTAATGGGAATGTATTGGAAGAAAGGTTCCTACAACAAATTAGGTCATTTCTACCTCAGAGATATGTACCACTCTCCAGAGTGGCAAGGGGCTGATCATATGGTCCCAAATCCGCTAAAACCACATATCCAGTCCTTTAAAGATATGATGGCCATCGCTAACCCCACTTTTGAAGATACCATGGCTGCTGAAACTGGATTCAATGACATTAATTTGTGGTTAGAATGGATGAGGTATAATGCTAACAAACATAATAAAACAGCATGTTATGTATGTGGCGGTGCCCGACCCCACCTTGGCACCGTCCCCCTAACTCTCCCTTTAGAGATAGAAGATTGCTTCTTAAGCCTTTTTGCCTACCAATATGACTTTACTAGGTCCCTCTGCATGGCATGGACGGCAGAATACCCTCTCTTAGTTGAAAATGTTAAGCCACCAGATGGAGTCACAGTCTATAGAGGTAATTACACTTGTTATGCCATGTATGACGGGATTGGTAAATTCATGGGTAACTTTTCTAAAGGTTATTGCGCCACTTACAGAACTGTTCCTATACGCCTGTTGCAACACCATACCAGGTCATTGGGGGATATTTACTGGTTATGTGGGGATCTACAGTTAAGATCTAGGCTGGAAACTGAGTGGTGGGGTGAGTGTACCCTGGACAAAGTTATCATGCCCATTCATATTATTTCTGATAATCATCATGACACATACGACCCTCCACATACATCAGCCAGAGTAAGGCGCGAAACCCCAGTAAAAGGCAGTTTTGACCCCCACATTTACATAGATGCCATTGGGGTGCCTAGGGGGTACCTAATGAATTTAAAGCTAGAGATGAAGTAGCTGTAGGTTTTGAATCACTTTTTACCATAGTCACTGCCAACAAAAACCTTAATTGGATTAATTATATCTATTACAACCAACAGCGCTTCGTGAACTACACCAGGGATGCCCTCCAGGGTTTGGCCGAGCAATTACAGGCCACATCCCAAATGACCTTCCAGAACAGACTGGCCTTAGACATGATCTTAGCCGAAAAAGGGGGAGTCTGTAAAATACTTCCCGACACTATGACTTGTTGCACTTACATTCCAGAAAACACAGGTCCTAATGGTAAAGTCACTCTGGCCATAGCTAAATTAAATAGACTCTCAGAAGAGTTAAAGAGAAACTCTGGAGTTACTGATCCCTGGGAAAAATGGTTTGGTTGGATGACTGGTTGGCAGAGAGCTTTAGTCCAGATTGGTATTGCCTTACTAATTTTTCTTTTTATTCTCGCCCTTCTCATTTGTTGTGTCCTCCCATGCCTAAGGAAATTCCTGCAGA
>OW240915.1:1839120-1862940 GCA_933207985.1 Pelobates cultripes
AGTTCTGAAAGATTCGGGTGAAACCATGTCTGTGTAATCAGGTCCAGATGTTTGTTCAATTTCTATAAGATTTAAGTTGATGCAGCATCATCTCAGATTAGTTAATGGAAGTTTCATACAAATATTTGAGTTATGAGTGCGCTATATAAATGGATCCTTTCTTTATATACAATACTATAGTAGATTAAAGTAATGAAGTTAATGTTTACATAAGAATTCCTAAAATAAATCTGATACAAACTAAAATTGGTATACCTTACAATAATATGTTCTGAATACAGCTGTTAACTGTTTATTCTGTGTAAATGGTGACTGTGATAATGTGTGAAGTGTGCAGCTTACCTGGAAAGTGGTTTAATTTATATGTTGCTGTGTTGTTTTAAATTATATTTGAATCAGTTTGTTTCAGTCTAGTGATACTGATAAGAATGACAGCCAAATAACCCAGCAAATAACGGTTTTATTAGCTGTTGGATACTAGTGTTTTGGCCAAGAGTAGTTGGAGTAGTTCTATCAGGCTCTGTGTTGTGTTCTGATATAGCTATATGGAAATGGAGATTTGGAGGTGTTAGTTTAAGACTGCTTTCATATTGTGTCTGCCCGTGTTTCCTAGGAGGAACACAGAGGGTGTAGTTGCATGTCCAAGAATGTGTTTTCTGTATTGGCATATCTGCTGGGTATCCATTATGTGTTTCTACTACGTCTGTTATGTGAGATGACATGTGATATTACATTGGATGCTGAGTATGAGTTATATGGTTTGAAATGAATTGGTGTGTTATGTGTTTCATGTATTTTATTATCCATTGTGTAGGAGTTTAACTAGTAGAGTGATTTGCATATCATTAACACAAGCATTTAGTGTTTTTACAAAAGGTGAAATGCTGTCCAGCCGGTTAGAATGAAACAATTGTATGCTATCGCTCCTGGAGCAAGAAAAGCGCTTGTTACATCCCACGTGAAAGGGGCCCCGCAAACTTCTGCTGTTCAAATCGTGGATCCACGTTTCCATTTGCAAATTGATTAATCCTGAAAGTCATTCTTTTACTGATAAAAAGGAAAGAATGGACAAGATGTCTCTCCCTCATAAAGGAGTTCTAATAGGGGAGTATTGTCCAGCTCAGAGTTAACTCTGCTTTTAAAGTATATTGCATTGTTTGTGTCAAAGTAAGATTCATCTAGAATGCCTCATTGATTATGGGGTAATAATAAAATTGTATTTTTAATAGAGATTAGACAATTTCTGAAATTTATAAGTGAGGTAATTTTAATCTCCTAAACTACTGTATTATATTTGTATGGGTAAATTGAAAGCATTTTGCAGATCCAGAAGAGGATAAATAAATAATATAATAATCTCACTAGGGGCCAAATTATGCAAAGAGGCTATCCAAAGTACGCACTAACGGGTTAAACTTGATAAGCGTATAACATTTAGTTTTGTGGTTAGACTTTTGATACTCAATTTGAAATATGTCCCAACTACATCCTTGCACGGCCCCAGGTACAGGAAGCAATATGCGTTTTAAAAATTTGCAAAGTCTTAGTGTTTTTATATACACAATTTAACTATCCATTAAACCTTTAAAAGTTATTAATATTATATCTGTGGGGTACACAAAGAGGGGGTGTGAGTTCGGTAATCCCGACCTGCATATGGAATATGCTTCCTCCTTGTTCACTTTTGTTCCTTGTTGGTCTGTGACTGGCCCTTTTTGACCCCAAATGAATTTCTTGGGAAGATTCATGAGAAAGATACAGCAGGTTGTTTTGATAGAAAGAAAGAATGAAAAGGTATGTTGTATCAGTCACAAGGATTGTGATCCTAAGCAGGCGAGACAAAGAAATTTGGGAGGTGATAGGAGATTGAATCAGAAAAGTTTTAAAGGCAGAGACAGAGGATTTGGTCAAAGGGTCTAACTTTTGTAGAGGTAGCAACTTCAGCATTGGTGGAACACACTGTTCTAATTGTGGATAGCAGGGTCACTGGAAAAATGAGTGCCCAAACCCACCCCCACAGATTCCTCAATACCAACCACAGCTTCCAACCTACAGGGAGTGCAGAATTATTAGGCAAATGAGTATTTTGACCACATCATCCTCTTTATGCATGTTGTCTTACTCCAAGCTGTATAGGCTCGAAAGCCTACTACCAATTAAGCATATTAGGTGATGTGCATCTCTGTAATGAGAAGGGGTGTGGTCTAATGACATCAACATCCTATATCAGGTGTGCATAATTATTAGGCAGCTTCCTTTCCTTTGGCAAAATGGGTCAAAAGAAGGACTTGACAGGCTCAGAAAAGTCAAAAATAGTGAGATATCTTGCAGAGGGATGCAGCACTCTTAAAATTGCAAAGCTTCTGAAGCGTGATCATCGAACAATCAAGCGTTTCATTCAAAATAGTCAACAGGGTCGCAAGAAGCGTGTGGAAAAACCAAGGCGCAAAATAACTGCCCATGAACTGAGAAAGTCAAGCGTGCAGCTGCCACGATGCCACTTGCCACCAGTTTGGCCATATTTCAGAGCTGCAGCATCACTGGAGTGCCCAAAAGCACAAGGTGTGCAATACTCAGAGACATGGCCAAGGTAAGAAAGGCTGAAAGACGACCACCACTGAACAAGACACACAAGCTGAAACGTCAAGACTGGGCCAAGAAATATCTCAAGACTGATTTTCTAAGGTTTTATGGACTGATGAAATGAGAGTGAGTCTTGATGGGCCAGATGGATGGGCCCGTGGCTGGATTGGTAAAGGGCAGAGAGCTCCAGTCCGACTCAGGCGCCAGCAAGGTGGAGGTGGAGTACTGGTTTGGGCTGGTATCATCAAAGATGAGCTTGTGGGGCCTTTTCGGGTTGAGGATGGAGTCAAGCTCAGCTCCCAGTCCTACTGCCAGTTCCTGGAAGACACCTTCTTCAAGCAGTGGTACAGGAAGAAGTCTGCATCCTTCAAGAAAACATGATTTTCATGCAGGACAATGCTCCATCACACGCGTCCAAGTACTCCACAGCGTGGCTGGCAAGAAAGGGTATAAAAGAAGAAAATCTAATGACATGGCCTCCTTGTTCACCTGATTTGAACCCCATTGAGAACCTGTGGTCCATCATCAAATGTGAGATTTACAAGGAGGGAAAACAGTACACCTCTCTGAACAGTGTCTGGGAGGCTGTGGTTGCTGCTGCACGCAGTGTTGATGGTGAACAGATCAAAACACTGACAGAATCCATGGATGGCAGGCTTTTGAGTGTCCTTGCAAAGAAAGGTGGCTATATTGGTCATTGATTTGTTTTGTTTTTGAATGTCAGAAATGTATATTTGTGAATGTTGAGATGTTATATTGGTTTCACTGGTAATAATAAATAATTGAAATGGGTATATATTTGTTTTTTGTTAAGTTGCCTAATAATTATGCACAGTAATAGTCACCTGCACACACAGATATCCCCCTAACATAGCTAAACTAAAAACAAACTAAAAACTACTTCCAAAAATATTCAGCTTTGATATTAATGAGTTTTTTTGGGTTCATTGAGAACATGGTTGTTGTTCAATAATAAAATTAATCCTCAAAAATACAACTTGCCTAATAATTCTGCACTCCCTGTATACCGACGCCTAACAACCCCAGCCTAATACACAGATGGTTCATGTTTTTAATATTTTAAATCGTTTTAGGTGTTAATCCAAGAGTAGTGAATTATTCAGGATTGTTAAAGTAATTCATTTTGAGTATCAAATCAAGGTTAAAGTTTAGGAACAGAGTTTTATTGGGAATGTATATGTATATGTTAGTGTTTTAATATTCATCCTAACAAGCATTTCTATAGAGTGAGAGCTTCTCTCATCCGTACAAAGGCATTCCAAAGGGATATTATGTAAAATGTCATAGAAGACAGATTGCATAAAATATAAGCAAAGATAAGAGAAGTACATGTTACACAAGTTAAGGGTTTAACCTTAATCTCTCATTTAAGTTTTAGCCTAGGTAATTAATTAATTAATGTTGTATTGATCCTTGTGTTTGTATGATTGTAGAGACCGTCCTTGAGTGTTTGTGCTGCCTGATTTCTGGGACTACACATCAATCTCTCCGGCTGACCATGCAATAAGTATTTTGCAATTACATCTGTTTGGTCATTATCAGGCCGAAGAAACTGAGATACTTATGAGGACATAAACTTTGCACGCAAGAACCTGGAAAGTCCTGAAGGCGCAGTGCTGTCTAATGCTGCTGGTTCTGTAATAACCCTTTCAACCATTGGGGTGTTGCACAGAGCTTTGTGGTGAAAATCCAGCAAACAAAAGAAGAACTATGTGGAAGCTGACATTGTCTTGTTGTCAGCCATATTGCTACCCTTAGCCATTTTATGGAACAAAATGTCTGGTGTCTAAACTGATTTATTTATACTCTGTGAAAGACTATTTTTCTGAACTATGCTGAACTATTTTTACTTTTGTAGAGTTAGCCGGAGGGAGAGGAAGTGTTAGCTGACCCAGGGATGGATGTACTATGTGTGTTTTTGATATATAATAGTGGTAATGGTAAAGCGCAGGTACTGGCGAAATGAAAAGTTTACTTCCGACGAGGTCGATTTTGTTAATTTTGTAAACAGAGAAATACAACAGTAGATTAAAGGGCCGCGTGTACTGATTAAATAAAAGCTGAATGAATTCGCTTTTTTCGAGCAGGTACCAGCTCGGTTTCTTGATGCCGAGGTTTCTTTTTAGTTCACCCATATGGTTGATAAAGTAATGAATAAATGGCGTTATATGTGGTTTAGATTGTATGTATGTGAGTTGTATTAATATTATAAAATTTATTAGTATAAAGATGGGGTCAGTCAAAATTTATAAGTTTAGAGTTAAAGGATAGTGTCAATTTTCAGAACGCTAGTGGTTTTCAGCCGGTTAAATTCAGCGATGTCACTGAATTTAACCAGCTGAAGAAGCCACCTGGCGAAACGCGTTCTGGAAAGAAAAGTGAGCACTGAAAACTCCCTTTTTTTGGACTTTATTGGACTCTACTAAGCCTTATAAGTGTTTTATTTATTTATCTTTTACATATACTTCTAATAGAATTTTTTATAATGTATAATTTTTAATAATAAATATACATACATTTTGATACACTTACGGCTTTTTTCCTGCTAATATAAAGAAGGAGTGTGGTCCTAAAACCACATATGCGCACTGAAGTGAGCCTATAGACTGGCTCTGGGTTTGTGAGTACCTCATTTATTACTTTTACACACCCATAATAACATCAACTATACTACACTATATACCCCCTCCTGTATCCATATAGGACTGGACTAAAGAAAGGAGAAGAAGGGAGAGGGTCGCCTATACGGATCCTAAAGCATCAAAATTCTGAGCTAGATTTATAGCTCAGAAAATTGTGAGTTGCCATTTGGCTTTTGTTTTAAATCAATTTTTACATATTTACATACAATCTGCACTATGTTGTGTATTTTTTCTCTGTTTTACCTTAAGGTTAACAAGAAATAATTGACTAACATAGAAGAAAATTGGGTAAAACTTCGTTTCATATTCAATTTTGCACATAAGCGCTACACCGGTACCACTTACTATTCTCTATCACTCTGTAAAAGATTTTCACGGTGGTTAGCAGCTGTTTAGATTATATATATTTTTAAGATCTTATACTCAAATAGCGCTTATACTTCCTTGTTTTGTGTTTTTGATATATGTTGAGTGTGCCAGGGATGGATTCCCATGTTTTGAGGAACTGCGTGAGGATATGACTGGTTTTGACTGGACCTTTGGAATAGGGAAATGGTTAAAAGATATAGGACGCATGGTCCTGGTTGTGATTATTGTCAGAATTTCAAGCTAGATTATAATTTATCTCATGAATTAATATGTAAGAAGTGTTTCCCAATTCCTCCCGATACCCGAGCTATGTACTCACAGGTGCGGGTATTATAAGTCACAAGTGGTGTCAACTGTGAGGGGATAACATGTCTAACACGATCGCGGCCCCCACTCAGGTTTTCCCCAGATGTGCTTTTTCCTCAAATAGGAGTTTTTGCCACTGGGGTTTTTTGCCTGGCCCCAGATCATCGGGTGGACTGGTAATCCTAGACCCCGGTCCTTGGACGGGGGATAGGTATTATTCCCACTTTGACTATATGCGCCCACTTCCATGGGCGAAGGAGGAAAACAACTGTTGGGAATAATACACTTTGCCCATATTTACCCAGGGCTTACGATACAGATGACAGGCTGGTTAGTCTGTTTAAAATTGGTCAACGTGTCAGCTATTTGCAATAATATATTTGCTATAAGCTCAAGTTCCATTTTGTCTTAAACATTCATTTTCTATATATCTGTCTGCAAAAGTATTAAGTGTCTTTTTTCCTGCTGAGTTTCTGTTTCTTGTAGACCACATGATTGCTTAGGAATGCCATAATGTGGAAATGTCTCTGTCCTGGGAGAATGTTAACCGATAATATGAGCACGTTTTTGCTCAAAGAGGGGGATGTAAGAATATGAAGTAGTTGAGTTTTCTTGTTCATATGTATTTTATGCTTAGATAAGGTTTATAATCATTAGTGCTCAGTGTAAGGATATGAAATAGTTAAACTCTTTTTGCTTTATATGCTTTAAAATAATGTTTGAAATAATTATGCTGACTTTGGCAGATGTATTTTGTACCAAGGTCTTCCTTCTAGAGGATGTGTGACCTTGCTCGACCTCAGGATGTTCCTGTCCCGTCTTTATTCAAATGCTTATCTTTTACTGTCAGACAAGTATGTACTATTAACTATAAGGAAGAGATAAATCTCGCTGCTTGCGTGACAAACTGTGTATAAATGCTAGCCCTGAGAATATACTCACTGAGAATCTTGTTAAAGCACATTTGTGGTGTTCGTGTCGTTATTGCTAACACTGATTCTCCATCAATATTGATTATGGTGACCGGAGAATCGAGAATTGAGGGGAGTTGAGTCCAGAACAGCATTAACCTTTTCATTCATTGTGAGCCGCATTCAACCCGCGGACCACATGTTTGACATGCTTGGAGTACGTATATACATAATTTATTACCCATTATTGGGTTATTGTTAAGATTGAGTATACCTGTGTGATTTGTTTTCGGTTCATCACCTTTTGTTTTGTCACATTTCTTCCGGAGCCTGGAGTGCCACATTGGTAGAGGTAAGGTGGCCCAGGTCATTGCCGAGTAGCACTTCCGCTGGTAGCTGATTCATGAGCCCGATGTTAATGTGGGCAGTGGGTAGACGGTGAATGGACCCCCCTGCTACCTGGATGGTGACTGTACCTGTGACGGATCACCTGGCACCCCGACTGGGCACCTCCGCCAACAGATGCTTCCTAGCTGACGCTGAGGACCGTAAGCACCGCACCGGACACCACAAGCATCGCAGACTCCACAACTGCCGTAGCTTAGCTGGGATCTTGCCGTCTTCCTCTCACCCTGGTCCAACCTCGGATATCCAGGACCGTGTGGGAAAGACCTCTCCTACTTCAGAGAGCGTAGCAGGAACAGCTCTTACAAGCGCTAGTGATTAGAACCCAGGGAAATATAAGGAGTATAGCAATCCCCAGTGTGAATATAGCAGTTCCCCTCCAAGCACGAGACCAAGCTACGTGTTGAGGATTAAGCAGGAACAAAATTTTAACAGAGGCACACTGGCCTTTTATGCAAATTTCCCAACAAGAGTGACACCCACGTGGACCTTGTTGGGCACAGGGACACAAAGTTAACAAACCAATAAAAACAGAGTTATACAGTGAGACACTTCCATACAGCATACACAATCCCTCCCCTCTGCCTGGGAGATAATTAAGGCAGATAATAAAGTCCCACAAGTACCCCAAAACAACATATCCCCATAAATGTTACATCCCCTGATAGCCCTGATCTGGGTGAACAACATATCCAAAAATCACCCAGATCAGAGGTTAACATTTTTTATGGAAGTCATAGTTTTGCCCAGGTGCAGGCATGTTCTCATGCTCAAAACCGTTCCATAGAATCGCGGCTAAGTGCCGCCGGAGGACCGACAGGGAACCGGGAGGTTTTCATGCTGAAAATAGTTTCAGGGCATTCGGCCCTGAAGTCTATTCATGGTTTTGGTCCATGCGAACAAGATGGCCACCACCAGGTGGTCGAATGGCACTTGAAATGGCTTTGGGAGTTCTAACTGCCGCTTCAAAAGTTCAAATAATTATTGTCCAAAGTCATAATAAGTACAAATAGGATTTTTAACCATAATAAATTAAAGGGGCCATAGTCACAGGGTAAATGATTGGCAAGTAGTCCCCTCCAAACCCCAGTGGCAAAGTGGCTTTCGCCACAGTACCCCCAGACTTCTTCTCCTCAGTAACAGGCTGGGGTCGAACTAGAGTTAAGGTGGCTCTGATGTGCAACCAGCTGTGCAACCAGCTGCCTGTGGTGGTCCTGGTTGTGGAGCCCTGGATGAGGTTCACTTCATGCACAAAGGTCCAGGTTTCCTCTTGGGGGTGCTGAGGTTCCATGGGGGCAGCCTGGTAACAGAGGGTGGCTGCTCGCGGGGCAGGAGGGGCCATTGGGCATACCCACTGGGGTCGGCTTCTGGACTGGGGGCAGTTCTGCTTAACGTAACTGGACTGGTGACACTGAAAGTCGGGAACCCCCTGAGCGGGACGGTTGCAGCGGGCTTAGGTTGTGGTAAAAGTCGTGTGGGGGTCAGTAGCTGTAGGAGATAGTGGGGCGTTGGGGCTGTTTTGGTTAGAGTCTTGGGCTGTCTGTCTCACCCATTCCTGCATCTCGGTTGGGAGCCCATTATAAAAGTGCTCCAGCATGAACAGCTGGAGGATCTCTGTATTGGAGCTCCCTATACCCCAGCTGGGCACCTCCACCAGAAGTACCTGTACACCCCCGAAATGAGTTCCATGAAGTTGATTGGTTTAGTCCGGCGAACTAAACGCAGCAACCAATCAGCGCTCACTCATGCCGACCAATAAGGAGAATGGCACGAACCCAGTTTGAATGGGTGCTCCTTCTCCCATTGGTTGGCATGGACTTCGATGTGGCCAGCTGTTACCGACTCACAGCTCCAAAGATTCCCTGCTGGTGCGCGTCCCTCTCTCTGGTGGTGGCCCGCCACAATCTCTTTGGGAGATTTTGCCTGCTGGGAGTTCATCCAGTTCTGGGTAGCTTGGGTGATGCCCACTCTGCATGGGAGTCCTTCTCCCCATTCTCCCTGAACTTTCTGCGGTTATGGAATATCAGCTGACAGGACCTGTTTTACAAAGCCGTAGTCCTCACGTACAGCTTGGTAGGCACTCACTGCCTTCCCTGCTAGCTTACCGGCCAAGATGGTGACCCAGTCTGTGGGGGCAACTACTTATAGGAGGCACTGGCGTTCAAAGTCCTGCAGGAAGTTCTCAATGCCCTCCTCCGCTTCCTTGAACTCCTTGAAAACGTTGTAGGGCAATTTGTGTTTTCGGGCAGGGGTTGCAGGACTACCCGGGAACCTCTCTCCCGCCCGTCATTCGTCGGGTTGTGTGGTGTTTGCCCTGTTTTTCTGAGCTAGGACATAGGCTTGCACCCCTTTGCCCTCCTGCTGTGGTACAGCTGCCCCACCACTTTGATGATTGTCCTCCATGAGGGCGGCAATCAACTAAGCCTTGGTACGAGTGCCAGCCGATTGCCCTCTGGCTTCCAGCAAATCTTGTAATGTTGGCCTCTTTAAATTCGTGTAGTCCATGGGTCTGTTTGGCTCACAAACGCTGGTTCCGTACAGCTGGGAAGTGCAATCCCACTGCTACCACCAGTTGCAGCGGACCACGGGTAACCCACCCGGTTACCTCCGCTAATTCCCTTCCTCCAGCTGGTCAGGAACCATTTAAAATACAAAGAGACCCATTCCCCCCAGTAACTGGACGACACACAGTCCTGGAGGTACAACAACATTTTATTGGCCACATGCAAGGGTATACCACACAACCTTACAGGGTCACATGCTAGGATCCTCCCCCTCCCTGGGGTCCTAGCGCGTGAAGGGACTCCGTTCCCTTTGTCCCCAAAGTTCACCACTAAAACATAGGGTTTCCCACCCCAGCCGCCAGGGGTTCCTCTTCCCAGGAGCCTCTGTGCCTGCACAGAAAAGAGCAGGTCTCTTTGTCCCTCAGGCTCAGGAGAGCCTACCAACCTCGCCAATGCCCCAAAAGTGCCCACACCAATCTCAGGGACCTTTGCCTCGGTCCCTCGATTGACTAGTCTCCGTTCGTGAGGTCCTGGTGTGAAACCCAGACAAGGAAAGCTTCTCATTTCGGGGTATGAATCCTCTCCCTGGCTGGCATTCGTCTATATGAATGGCGGCCACCCAGGGCGTGGCGGGACCGCTGCCTGTTCGTGAATTGCTATGAGATATTCCCTGTGTTTTCCCCTGTATTATGTTGTATTCATGTGTCTTACCTGCAACCCCGTTCGAGAGGGCTCAGTGCGAGCAGGTTCTCATAACGAGGTGTTGAAACCACAAACCACAAGGAAAGCCTTGGTGACCCTGGGTGGCAGCCCGTTCGTTAGACGTTAAAAGAGCGGTCACATGGCCGCAATAGGTGTACATAGTGGTGCCAGCAGGGGGACTGCCTGAACTGACAGGCAGTCCCTCTGCTGGTGAAAAGAGTTTTAAAAAAGTTAAGTTAATACATTTCAAATGTTTATATATATATATATATATATATATATATATATTACACAAGATCCAGCGCACTCACCTATCCACTAAACAGCAGCTTCAATGTTGAAAGATTTTATTAGTTTTTTTTAAAAAACACGTAATATAGGCAAAAATAACGGGGGTTTAGTTACATGATATGATCATCCATTGCATAAGCCTGCCACAACGTCAATGTACCCCATCTTTGGCAGGTCCTACACTAACAGCCTAATGTCTGCTCTTATGAGATTAACCCACTTACTTGGGGAAAACATTCCATCTGGGGCTCTCTGCAGTACAAGGCTAAATAGGGCCCTGGGATGAGGCACCTGTGACAGGGAGGGGTGCAAAACCAAAACCATAAAAATTACATTGGCCGGCTTCAAAAATGTCCCAAATAGGATAGGGGTGCATGATGACCAGCTGTGAAAATTCCAAGTTGGAAAACTGGAATGCGCACCCTCCAAATAAGGTCTTTTAGCCCCCAGAGAATCAAACACACCTATACGTGGGTGGTATCACTGTACTCGGGAGATGTTGCTGAACACCTATTGGGGTGTTCTTTGGCAGTAACCCTAAAGTTCTCTGTACATGTATTCTTAAATTGCTATGTGTCTCAAAAAAATCACCAATTATTATTATTATTATTTTTTTAATTTGCCATAGATTGGTGGTAAAATGGTTGCATGAAAAGATTCAAAATACCCCAAGTTGAATGCCTTAGGTTGTCTTCTTTTAAAAAATATATACATGTGAAGGTTATTCAGGGATTCCTGACAGATATCAGTGTTACAATGTAACTTGTGTTTGGAAATAGCAAAGTGCTACTTGTACTTACACCCTGTTCCGAATTATATGCATATTCTATTTGTGTCACAAATATTAAATGTTTTTTTTTCTTCCAGTTTAACTCATGGATGGCATTGTGTCTAAGGGCTCTTTTGATCACTGAAAACAATCTCAGACACCTGTGATAATTAGATTGCCAGGTGAACCCAATATAAGGAAAAACTACTAAAGGAGGGTGTTCCACATTATTAAGCAGAGCACCATTTTCATGCAATATGGTGAAGACAAAGGATCTCTCTGCTGCCGAAAAGAGTGAAATAGTTCAATGCCTTGGACGAGGTATGAAAACATTAGAAATTTCACAGAAAATTAAGCGTGATCATCACACTATTAAGAGATTTGTGGCTGATTCAGAGCACAGACGGGTTCGTGCAGATAAAGGCACATTGAGGAAGATTTCTGCCAGATCCATGCATCGGATCAAGAGAGCAGCTGCTAAAATTACATTAAATAGCAGAAACCAGATATTTGAAGCTGCTGGTGCCTCTGGATTCCCACGGACATCAAGGTGTAGAGTCCTCCAAAGTCTTGCAACTGTGCATAAACCTTCTATTCGGCCACCACTAACCAATGCTCACAAGCAGAAATGGCTGCATTGGGCAGAAAAATACATGAAGACTAATTTTCAAACAGTTCTGCTCACTGATGAGTGCCGTGCAACCCTGGATGGTCCAGATGGATGGAGAAGTGGATGGTTGGTGGACGGCCACCCTGTTCCAACAAGGCTGCGACGTCAGCAAGGCGGTGGTGGAGTCATGTTTTGGGCCGGAATCGTGGGAAGAGAGCTGGTCGGCCCCTTTAGGGTCCCTGAAGGTGTAAAGATGACCTCTGCAAAGTATGTGGAGTTTCTGACTGACTACTTTCTTCCCTGGTACAGAAGGAAGAGCTATGCTTTCCGTAATAAAATCATCTTCATGCATGACAATGCACCATCTGCCGCCCCCTGGAAAATGCCGCCCAAGGCAAATGTTTGTGTATTACTATGTTAGTGTGTGTGTATAGGTCTCGGTGTATTATACCTCGGCATCAATGGCTGTTTTGGAGATTAAAGGAGAGAAAGTCATGGTGTGGCCTCCATCCTCCCCTGATCTCAATCCTATTGAGAACCTTTGGAACATCCTTAAGCAAAAGATCTATGAGGGTGGGAGGCAGTTTACATCCAAACAGCAGCTCTGGGAGGCTATTCTGACATCTTGCAAACAAATTCAAGCAGAAACTGTCCAAAAACTCACAAGTTCAATGGATGCAAGACTTGTGAAGCTGCTATCAAATAAGGGGTCCTATGTTAAAATGTAATGTGACCTGTTAAAATGTTGTTATAAGTTTGATTGAAATAGCTTTTGATTTCAGTAAATATGCTGCAAACACAACAAATGACAATTTTCAGTTCTTTACAACCTATAAAGTGTTTTGAAACTTACTGTGCGTAATAATTTGGAACAGTGCATTGTAAGTTTTTGATGTTTAAAAAAATACTGTTATCATTAGGAAGTTTGTTCAATAAAATTTGAATTGTACTCTTAATAGTTGATAACATTATAATTATGCTGACTATTATTTATATCAATTATTTAGGTAAATGAGAAAAATATCATTTGCATAATCATTTGGAACAGGGTCTATAGCCCTATAATTTTCCACAAAAAGCTAAGAACATGTTAACATTGTGTCACGTATTCATCCGCTTATAAAAATGTGGTTAATGGCATTTACTGTCCACACAGGAAAAGTTGTGCCGAGCAGCAACCAAATCCACAGAAGGGTTAATGCTGAGCAGCAATTATGCAAATGAAACCTGGTAACTGACTTTGGGGTCAAAGGCCGGTTACAGCCTATCAGATCTAGAGGAGGGGTATTTAGGCCCAGTTCTCATCCTGCTCAGCACTCAAGACAATTGGTCCGAATTATTACCATGGGCCGAGTTTGCTAGGAACAACGCTGACCATGATTCCTCTGGGCATAGTCCATTTTTTGTTTATAATGGCCGGCATCCTACTGTCCTACCGGCTGTTTTTTCTGATACGACTATTCCTGCTTTTGATGACCGTTTGGCTTCCATCCGTGATACCTGGGTTAAAGTTCAATCTGCTCTGGGTACTGCTGCTGACAGTTTCAAGCATTATGCTGATACACGTCGAGGTGCCAACCCTGTTTACCAAGTGGGGGAGAGGGTTTGGTTATCTTCTCGTAACATCAGGCTCAAAGTCCCTAGCATGAAATTTGCTCCTAGGTTCCTTGGACTTTTTCGTGTCCTTAGTAGGATCAATCCTGTTGCGTACTCTCTGGCTCTTCCGGCCTCCTTGAAAATTCCTAACACCTTTCATGTGTCCTTGCTCAAACCTCTTGTTTGCAATAAATATACTATCTTAAGTGTCCCTCCTCCTCCCTTAGTTGTTTCTGGACAGGAAGAGTATGAGGTCTCCTCCATAATTGATTCCAGGTTTTCTCGGGGCACCTTACAGTACTTGGTGGATTGGAATCGTTCTTGGGTTCCGGCATCTGATATACATGCTGGCTGCAAAATTCGCTATTTTCATGCCAAATTTCTTCTCAAGCCTGGTCCTGCCCGCCCTGTGGGCGTTCTTCAGGTGTGGGGTAATGTCACGTATTCATCCTCTTATAAAAATGTAAAAGGAAAATGGAGCGTTATGAGTGAGACAAAGTTGTCACAGCTAACAAAGCCCAGTGGAGCGCTAGTATGTTAAAAAACAACTTACCGGGGGGGCGGGGCCTGACCGCTGAGCAGAGAGGAAGCATGCCTCACCAGCTCCCGCTGCTTGGGGCTAAAACAATGGATCCTAGCGGCTTGAAAGGCACTAAATTGCAGTTTAATGGCCACCAAGCGACGGGTGATACCGGGGCGCACACACAGACACCACTCAAGCGACGATGTTATACAGGCGTACCCAAACTCACAGCGAGGCCTACCAGCATGGCGGGCATAGGGAGGACGGCCGCTTCCCTGCTGCCTGAACCAGCCAGATGTAGGACTGCGGGCCCTTGTTCTCCCCCCCCTGGACCGGTGGGGGTTATCCCGGTCCACCCCCTCACGGTCACCTCAGCAGGTGATAAGCGGTTGAACAGATCGGGCGGACTGGAGGTCGCTGGTGTGGCTGACAAAATGGAGAACGACACGCACGCCTCAACCCTCTGCAAGGCCGAGAGAGAAACGGAGCTCAGACTCACCTGCATTTTTGACGCCTTCTGGGAGAGGCTGGAACAGCTTGAGTGGCCCCCGGAACCGGGGACCCAGCCTGAAGCTACGCCACACGGCCCACTACGAGAGGCCCCAGAGAATGTCCCGGCACACGCCGTAAGTTCCCTTGCTGGGCCCCACAGGCGCCTGAAAACGACCAACCCGATGTCGGGTGAACAGAGTCACACCAAGAGTGAACGCGACCAGGCACAGGCAAAGCATCTTAAGGGGACCCCCAAAGCACAGCGCAGAACACCACCTTGCTCCCCGACAATGACCCAGCCTAAGAGGAGCAATGGCCAACTCATCCACACATGCAAGTGGCAGACCAAGAGGCCTAAAATGGCGGCAACAGCAGCACAAATCTACAGCCACAGCTACAGCCAACGAATACACCGGCATGTGGGAACCACAACTGGAGCCACATTATACATACCGACTAGGTCCTCTGCCCTCACTGAGACTCTCTTCTCCTACACTGCTGGACCACAGGGAATGCGGCACGCATCATCGCTGCAACTACCGGCGCAGGGGGAGCACACCCAGCCCCAACAAGGCATCGGCTGACCCATACAAGACTGGGACTCAATGTCAGGCACAGTGCCCAATACTCCTCACCTCTTAACACCCGAGGTTGAACTCTTATACCTGTATGCATGCAATTCAATAGCCCTTTAGTTTATGCTGGGGACCGCAGAGGGGATATCGATAGTGACTATAAGCTAAGCTTTTCTATGTATAGCCTCACTATTCTGATACATAAGTTAGTTTAGCGTACGTACCTTTCTAACCTACAACTGTTTATTAAGCATGATCACGATAGCTATGTTTCTAGCTAGGCATAACGTTTCATTGCACCTCTTCTACTCGTGTCTTTTGAAAGAAAGTTCATTTTGCTTATCATAATGTTTAGAAATTCAGCAGGTTAATAATTTATGACAGTCATGTCAATTTATTTCTCGTAAACACACATCTTGCTATTGTTACTCGCATTTACTAACCAGACTTACTCATCATTACTCTAACAATTTAAAAATGTGCGCAGTTTAATCCTACGTTACAGTATTGTATAACTATGCTTTAAGTTTTTGCCTTTGTTCCATCTCTCAAGCCTGCTATCAGGCAGCGAAGCGCAGATTCAATATAAGTTACCTAACTGCTAAGCGAGACTAGCCTGCAAAAGCGTGTGTGTTATCCATGGTTTAACCTTTAACATGTCTCCTATCTTGAATATAAAAAAAAAAAACTGTGCTATGTATTTCAATGCCATACCTATGTTAATGTATGTTTTCAAACCTGCTTGCACCTGCTATTGTGGCGGTACAAGCATGATTGTTCAAGCTATGCACAAATAAAATAAAGAATTAAAAAAAAACAACTTACCCCTTATAATAAGGGACACATATATGTATATAGAAATATCTGAGGAGAAAGATAAAATAGAACAAAATTTGGTGCAGTATGTAAAGAACTAAATATACAAGTGGAGCTTAAATTGTGACAAACTCACATGGTAAAGAGCCTGAAATGGATAGGCTCAAATCACAACTGCAGAGGTATTTAAAGGGAATACCCAGCCTTCTTCTATGTTGGTTTTCAAATCCTCAAAGAAACAGACAGAAAAACGGAATCCTGGTGTAATACCCTTTGGACCAATACAATATTGAAAGTAGAAAAGGTATTTGCTCACCTTATAGAGAGCCAATCAACACTGGGCTCTCAGTTAAAACAGTACTGTGCCTTTAAGAGGGCACCACTCTTCTTTACCAGCAGGAAATGATAGTTCAAGGAATTTATAAAAATAAAATCAATTTATTGTATAAACATAAATAATAAATAAAATACCATTAAACAGTGGTCAGTCTAAAAATAAGTCCTTGCTATCCGAGACGCGTTTCACCTTCTGTAGAGGCTTTTTCAATCGGTTCCCTGCTGTTCATGCTTCCCAGTTTAAATCCCAAATGATGTCTCCTCATTGGTCCTAGTGCTCTTCTTTGCCCGCCATTACTTATCCAATCAGCGTGAAAATCTCTAATTTCTTCATTATTAGTTGATACGAAACCGGAAGTGACGTATCGCAATGTCCGCGGCGTCACTTCCGGTATTACTCGATCTCCATTTTCAGTGCTGGCAATAGCCAGCCAGTTATTATATTGTACACAAATTCAGCATAAATCACACCACAAATAAAAGAAGAGAGAAGGAGTGGGGAGTCAGTTAATCAAGCAATATAGATATAAATTGCATTACATAGTATCTGCTCAAAGTTTATTTAAATGAAATGGCATTCCCAATGTGACAATGTGTAACAGATATCTATCTAAAATCCACATAAAAGACAATCACCAGAAAGTATAATAATGAGAGGATAATCCCAAACTTAACAACCAGTAATTACATAATTTCTAGAGTTCTAAAAAGTTTATCACACAATAGTTGATATATTTAAGCAATATAGTGATCAATATTACTCTTGGCCAGAAAGATGGAAAAAAATAAAAAATAAAGGGATTGTTGTTTATAAAAAATGACAAAGTTCGAAATCATTATTCAACCCTTTAGGATGTAAGGTATCCAGTTGGAATATCCATTTCATCTCAGCCCTTCCCATCTTCCTCACCAAGTCATCACCTCTCCAATCCAAAACAATTTTCTGGATACCCATAAATTGCATTTTTTTGGGGTCGCTATTATGCATATTTTTAAAGTGAAGTGATACATTGTGTTTGATGAATGCATTTTTTATGTTTCTAACGTGTTCCTGTATCCTCACTTGAAGGGGACGTATAGTGCGGCCTATATATAAAAGGCCACATGGACACGTCAGCATGTAAATCACCCTTTTAGTGTGACAAGTGATAATATCTTTTATTTTGTGAATTTTTTTAGGGTTTCGTACATCTGAAAATTCCCTAATTTGTCTCTTGATGTTATTGGTATTTTTGCAAGCACCACAAACACCACAACCGTAAAAACCTTTGGATTCATTAAATGGGTTCAACGTCTCCTTTATCCTATTAGAGTTATTGTTTGAGAGACTATTTCTCAAATTGGATACTCCTCTATAAATAACTCTAGGACGTTCCGGTAGGAAACTATTGAGTTTCTCATCACTTTTAAGAATGGGCCAATGTTTACAGATTATTTTTTTAACTAAATTGCTTTGGACATTAAAATCACAAATAAAGGCCAATTCATTATCTATGGAGGATACTGTTTTTTCTCTATATTTTAAAAGACTCTCTCTCTCTTTAATCATTATTTCATCATAGGCATTGTCAAGTAATGGTTTACTGTACCCTTTATCTGAAAAGTCTGTCATAATTTTCCGTGCCTGTTCTTGAAACATAGTGACATCGGTACAATTGCGTCTAACTCTCAGTAATTGAGCTTTTGGAGCGTTGAGGAGCCAGGGTGAATAGTGACAGCTACTACCTTCGATATAACTGTTCACATCCACCTTTTTAAAAAAAGTGTTAGTCTTAATTGTATTATTTTCAATAAAAATATTTAAATCTAAAAACTCGACTGATTGTTTACTACTATTTCTGGTGAGTTTAATGCCCCAATCATTGTTATCTACATGTGAAAAGAATAGATCAAGAGATTCACTGGTGCCTTTCCAGATATGGAAAATATCATCTATGTAGCGATGGTAGGACACCAGGCTTGCACCCCATCTCTGGTCGCCAAAGATGAATAACTGTTCCCAATAGGACATGAATAGATTGGCGTAACTGGGTGCAAACCTGGTGCCCATCGCCGTTCCACAGGTTTGCAAATAAAATTTCTCATCTCTAGAGATCTCTAGAGGAAGGGGAACTAGAGGAGGAGTATCTCTACAAAAGAGGAAAAAGAGACAAAAAATAACCAATAACGGTATCTTTAATTTAACCAATAGAGTACTTTCAAAACCTCAATTGTCATTACTTGAAAAGGGTTTAAAATTTGGAAAGGCACCAGTGAATCTCTTGATCTATTCTTTTCACATGTAGATAACAATGATTGGGGCATTAAACTCACCAGAAATAGTAGTAAACAATCAGTCGAGTTTTTAGATTTAAATATTTTTATTGAAAATAATACAATTAAGACTAACACTTTTTTTAAAAAGGTGGATGTGAACAGTTATATCGAAGGTAGTAGCTGGCACTATTCACCCTGGCTCCTCAACGCTCCAAAAGCTCAATTACTGAGAGTTAGACGCAATTGTACCGATGTCACTATGTTTCAAGAACAGGCACGGAAAATTATGACAGACTTTTCAGATAAAGGGTACAGTAAACCATTACTTGACAATGCCTATGATGAAATAATGATTAAAGAGAGAGAGAGTCTTTTAAAATATAGAGAAAAAACAGTATCCTCCATAGATAATGAATTGGCCTTTATTTGTGATTTTAATGTCCAAAGCAATTTAGTTAAAAAAATAATCTGTAAACATTGGCCCATTCTTAAAAGTGATGAGAAACTCAATAGTTTCCTACCGGAACGTCCTAGAGTTATTTATAGAGGAGTATCCAATTTGAGAAATAGTCTCTCAAACAATAACTCTAATAGGATAAAGGAGACGTTGAACCCATTTAATGAATCCAAAGGTTTTTACGGTTGTGGTGTTTGTGGTGCTTGCAAAAATACCAATAACATCAAGAGACAAATTAGGGAATTTTCAGATGTACGAAACCCTAAAAAAATTCACAAAATAAAAGATATTATCACTTGTCACACTAAAAGGGTGATTTACATGCTGACGTGTCCATGTGGCCTTTTATATATAGGCCGCACTATACGTCCCCTTCAAGTGAGGATACAGGAACACGTTAGAAACATAAAAAATGCATTCATCAAACACAATGTATCACTTCACTTTAAAAATATGCATAATAGCGACCCCAAAAAAATGCAATTTATGGGTATCCAGAAAATTGTTTTGGATTGGAGAGGTGATGACTTGGTGAGGAAGATGGGAAGGGCTGAGATGAAATGGATATTCCAACTGGATACCTTACATCCTAAAGGGTTGAATAATGATTTCGAACTTTGTCATTTTTTATAAACAACAATCCCTTTATTTTTTATTTTTTTCCATCTTTCTGGCCAAGAGTAATATTGATCACTATATTGCTTAAATATATCAACTATTGTGTGATAAACTTTTTAGAACTCTAGAAATTATGTAATTACTGGTTGTTAAGTTTGGGATTATCCTCTCATTATTATACTTTCTGGTGATTGTCTTTTATGTGGATTTTAGATAGATATCTGTTACACATTGTCACATTGGGAATGCCATTTCATTTAAATAAACTTTGAGCAGATACTATGTAATGCAATTTATATCTATATTGCTTGATTAACTGACTCCCCACTCCTTCTCTCTTCTTTTATTTGTGGTGTGATTTATGCTGAATTTGTGTACAATATAATAACTGGCTGGCTATTGCCAGCACTGAAAATGGAGATCGAGTAATACCGGAAGTGACGCCGCGGACATTGCGATACGTCACTTCCGGTTTCGTATCAACTAATAATGAAGAAATTAGAGATTTTCACGCTGATTGGATAAGTAATGGCGGGCAAAGAAGAGCACTAGGACCAATGAGGAGACATCATTTGGGATTTAAACTGGGAAGCATGAACAGCAGGGAACCGATTGAAAAAGCCTCAACAGAAGGTGAAACGCGTCTCGGATAGCAAGGACTTATTTTTAGACTGACCACTGTTTAATGGTATTTTATTTATTATTTATGTTTATACAATAAATTGATTTTATTTTTATAAATTCCTTGAACTATCATTTCCTGCTGGTAAAGAAGAGTGGTGCCCTCTTAAAGGCACAGTACTGTTTTAACTGAGAGCCCAGTGTTGATTGGCTCTCTATAAGGTGAGCAAATACCTTTTCTACTTTCAATATTGTATTGGTCCAAAGGGTATTACACCAGGATTCCGTTTTTCTGTCTGTTTCTTTGAGGATTTGAAAACCAACATAGAAGAAGGCTGGGTATTCCCTTTAAATACCTCTGCAGTTGTGATTTGAGCCTATCCATTTCAGGCTCTTTACCATGTGAGTTTGTCACAATTTAAGCTCCACTTGTATATTTAGTTCTTTACATACTGCACCAAATTTTGTTCTATTTTATCTTTCTCCTCAGATATTTCTATATACATATATGTGTCCCTTATTATAAGGGGTAAGTTGTTTTTTAACATACTAGCGCTCCACTGGGCTTTGTTAGCTGTGACAACTTTGTCTCACTCATAACGCTCCATTTTCCTTTTGCATGTTTTTGTGTTAAGGTTAGAGGTACCTGCACGTGTGTTGAGCTGCTCACTATATTTTAGATCATCTATTATTCTTTAAGCGCCTGTAGCACACAGAGATTTGTATTTTTTCTGTTTGTCTTATAAAAATGTGGTCAATGGCATTTACTGTCCACACATGAAAAGTTGTGCCGAGCAGCAACCAAATCCACAGAAGGGTTAATGCTGAGCAGCAATTATGCAAATGGGAACCTGGTAACTGACTTTGGGGTCAAAGGCCGGTTGCAGCCTATCAGACCTAGAGGAGGGGTATTTAGGCCCAGTTCTCATCCTGCTCAGTGCCCTGTCGTGGTTTCCCTTGTGGTTGTCCAAGAGTGCGTTATTGATTCTGGTTATTCTGGTTATTTGACTTTGGCATTGTTTTTGACTTCCCTGTTTTCTGGCATCCCTGACTCCTGGATTTTCCTTATCGTTGTGTCTCTTTCTGTGTCCCTTGACCTCTGCTATTCCTGACTATTCTTTGGTACGTTAGTCCGGCCATTCTAAGGTCCGGTATACGTTACCTATCAGTCCTCTGTGTTACACAATTCTACGTGCTGGATCATTCTGTAATCTTGACACATTGAGTATTTCCAAACTCAGGACAACATTTTTAACCATTTAGCACGGGTGTTTTTTTGCGGTTGTAGATGCGTAACAGATTTTGGGGGTCAAAGTTCGAAAAAGTGTGTGTTTTTTAATGGCGGGAAAAACGGTATATAATATGTGTGGGTACAGTAAATGAGTAAGAAGAAAATTACAGCTAAACACAAACACCGCGAAAATGTAAAAACATTCCTGGTCCCAAATGGTAGGAAAATTATAAAGCGCTCTGGTCACTAAAGGGTTAAATCATTATTCCCCTATACAAACACTACACCCCTATATACAGTATACATAGATGACGAGTTATGCCCGGTGGGGTGATCTGAGCTTTTTTGCGCACAAAGTGCCCAACGGCTTAAGGCTGGCTCTGACCAAGTGCACGGCAGTTTTACCAGATGGCTGGTTTTACTGCTAGTTGGAATAAAGTCCGAGTACCTTGGCATAAGACTTGGAGTGAATATAGTTAGAGCAGCCTGTACTGCTCTGTGTCTGGAATTGCTCCTCCTTCCTTTAATTATGACTTTCTGTGACCTGGAAATTTTGCCCTATTGTGTTTCTTTTTACATGTGACACTAAAGTAAAGCTATCTACATGCCTACATACCCATTTTATACTGATCTATCTACCGGAACAGCGCTAAAAAATGATGACGATATACATACTTCTAGTTTGTATATCTTAAAAAGAAAACAAGAGTTAGATAATCTACTAGTTGAGGAGCTAGCTTTATTAGTGCTAGAGCTAGCATCGGATGTATCAGACAAAAGTTCTACCCTGTCCATCAACAGTGCTCTTTTATAGGCTCTTTTTAAACATTTGTTTGGGTAGCCCTTTTCTTTAAATTGTTGACGCAGGGATTTGGCCTTAATTTGAAAATCCCCCAGATCAGAGCAATTCCGTCGAAGCCTGAGATATTGACCGGTTCATAGTTAGGTTTGTCCATCAGAACCACATTGCCCCCCTTATCCACCTGTTTAATGACAATGGTGTCATTATCTTTAAGGGATTTAAGAGCACGTTGTTCTTGATAAGAAAGGTTTTCATTGGGAAAGGCAGAAAGATTTTTTACTTCTATATGGTCAATCTCATTTTTCACTGCTTCAAGGAACAAATCGATGTTCCTGTAGGCAAAAAATTAGGGGTAAACCGGCTTTTAGGCTTTAATTCTGTATATCTAGACGAAGTTTGCGTATTTTCATCCAAAAGGGCCACCAGGTTGTTAAGGCAATCAATGTCCCCGGCAGAGAGACCTAGTGATCTGGCTCTTTTCTCTTTGTTTAATTCATGAAATTTATGTAATGCTAATTTCCTCACAAAAAGATGTAGATCCTTGGCCCAAGAAAATTTGTCAAAGGGGGGAGTTGGGACAAATGATAAACCTTTTTCTAGGACATTACGGTGGGAGCTCTCAAGCTGAAAAGATGAGAGATTAATGACCTGTAGCCTCGGGGTATTGGGAGGAGTCACAGTGGATTTATCCACTAGTGGCGTCTCCTTCTCCCCCATCTCCCATCCCTCCCTCCTTGATTTCTTGATTGATAACGGGTCTGGTAATTTGGGTATTCCTCCTGGTGTCCCATTTCTAAAAAATCAACCCCTTTCTTTAGAATGCTGCGTGGGTGACTGACATTGCTAGGAGTTATGGTTGAGGTTTGTAAACTTGAGGATACTGAACTAGAATCAGTATCTGATGAATCATATTCAGAGGTCAAATTGTTCTCAGAATTCTGTCTATAACGTCGATTAGGAAATTTATAGATATTACCAGTTTGATAATCTCTAGAGTCCCTAATAAACTTCTGGTGTTTTCTAAACTTGATAGATTCTTGATATCTGTCTAGGTTCAGTTTTAATTTATTCTCCAAATTCGGAAAAGTGACTTCACCTTTAAGCTGATTCAATTTCTCAATCTCTTCCCCTAGTTTAAGATTAGTATTCTCTAATTTTGCTTTTTCAAAGGAGCAGATGATTTCCATAAATTGTTTGGAACATATGCCTGCTGCCATTTCCCATTCTTTCATAAATTCAGGGTTATCAGTATAAGCTGTCGGTATATTCCGTACTCTTAAGCCCCTAGGGATCATATCCTTTTTAATATAGTTTTCCAATGAAGAAATCTCCCAACATGTCCGAATTTGCTGTTTATATAATTTAGTCATAGAATTAAATGACT
>OW240915.1:1879045-1899071 GCA_933207985.1 Pelobates cultripes
AAAACCTACAAGGAATTATAATAACCTAATAGCATATTTATAAAGGGGTTGAGAAGACAATAATAAACACAAAACATCTGTACTGCCTTCAGAGACAGCAATATGCAAATCTGAGTATGCAAATTAACCAGCCTTGCTATTCAAGTAGTGCATATTGCTGTTGCTACCCCAACAGAGGGCACTTTACAGGCTCCATAGCCAAATACAGTTAGTTGGTAGAAATCCTCAGCAGTACAGGAGAGCAGAGAAAACATTTAAGACTAAATATTTTATAAACACCCAGCACCTATAATGGGCACAGGGTGAATAAAACATAGGAATAGTCAAGGGACCTACATAAATAGTCTGTCTGAAGTTCCCGTCACATTAAATTTATTTATATTTATTTATATTTATATATAGTTCCAAATACTTGCACTCCAACTACAGTGGGACCTCGGTTTACGAATTTAATGCGCTCTCCGGGACGTTTCCTATTGTGAAAAATTTGTAAACCGAATGCAGTTTCCCATAGGAATGCATTGAAAAACAATTAATCCGTTCTGGAGGTCAGAAAAAGTCAAAATGCACTCCCCGTCCCCCCTCTCCAAAATGAAGCACTCCCCCCTGTCCCAAATCTCCAAAATAGAGCACTCCACTTGCCCCTCCCCTGACCAGTTTAAACTAGCTGCCATGTCCCTCCTCAATCTCCCATTTGGTTCTCATCCCTTGCTGTTTGGTGGGGTATTGACCAGTCTCCACTTCCACTTCCTGTCCCCTGAGTAAGGGGGGTGTCATTCCCAAGAGCTATTATCTACTGTTACGGTACCTCCAGTAATAAAATGTACAAACCGCCGTTTAGCGAATGCTCCCCGTTCGCAATAATGTGGTTTGGTAGCGGGTATAGTAAAACCATGCGAACCGCCAGCTAGGGAACACTCCAAACTCCCGAACGGTACCTGTACGGCTCTTTCCCTTCACGAGCTCCAAATCCACGAACTGACAATAGTAACCGAATGCCAATATCTTCCAAGCGGCAAGTAATCCAAATAAGCAGTCTCTAGGCGCCGGTAATAAAATCCCCCCAATAACGAGACCAAGCTCCGCTTTGAGGGTAAAACACGAACTGATTTACTGTGGGCTACCTGCCCGGTATTTATGCAGGTCTCCCACTTGGTGGACACTCCCCTAGGGGACCAAATGGGAGACTGGAATTACAGAAAGACATGGGGACATTTTGGACACACATCCCCACAATATTCCCATCATGCATCACAGTTCCCTCCCCTCTGCTCGGGGGATAATTGGGAAGTAATTCAATTATCTCCCCGAGCAGAGGCAAATCGCCATTTTAAATACAAGTCACAAAACACATAAAAATCTATAACTTTATAACTGCCGAACATATTGCATTCGTGTAACACATCCCCAGATAGCCTGGATCTGAGTGCATATTATTGGCGAATAGCGCTCAGATCCCATTCGCATAGTTCAATCGCCATGGAGTCAAAGTCTATTACAGTTCTTCGGTATGCGATTGACTCCGTGGGACGGCTATCTGGGGTTAAGTCCATTCGTGTTGTTGAATCTCCCGAACAGCCGGCATTCGTATGCTTTTGTCGATTGAGAAGGGGAGGTCGACGGCTTCAGGAAAAAGTGTCAGTTTTCAGATCCATGAAATAATCGAACACCGCTGGTCTTTCGCATGGTTAAAATGGCCGCCGCCTCGTGGTCGACATACGAACGACGACCACCCGGCATTCGGTTTTAATTGAGAAGTGTCTGTGGTTAACCACAACGTTCTAATGGGGATCAATATGTTAACCAGCAGAACACTTCTCTTCTGGGTGGCCGTCCGTTCGGTAGTTTCGTTCGACAAAAACCGACATTCCCTTAAACACAGCATACGAATGGGGAAATTCATGTAACCGGCAAAGCAGACGAACACAGTACTTTTAATCCAGACAGAGGGTCTGTCACATGGCTCCCCCCTTGTGGAACACTCCGGCAGACCCGGCTTGACCCTTTGGCGGGTCAACTTGGGGATGACCGGACTGGGAAGAAGTAGGAACATCTGTTTGCCGGGACAACCCATCCGCATTCCCATTCTGCTTACCGGGTCGGTAGCTGATGGTGAAGTTGTAAGGCTGCAGTGCCAAACTCCACCTCAGCAATCTGCCATTGTCTCCTGAGACCCGGTTAAGCCAGACAAGGGGGTTGTGGTCCGTTATAAGGGAAAACTCCTGCCCGTACAAATAAGGGCTCAATTTCTTCAGTGCCCAGACCAGGGCTAAACACTCTTTCTCCACTGCCGCATAACTCACTTCCCGAGGTAGTAACTTTCTGCTTAAGTATGCGACAGGGTGCTCTCCTCCATCTTCCCCGACCTGGCTTAGCACAGCCCCCAGTCCATACATGGAAGCATCTATATGAACAAGAAAACGTTTGTTAGGGACTGGGGCAGCCAGGACAGGGGCATTCACAAGAGCCTGCTTAAGTGCTTGAAACGCGACTTCACAAGCTGGAGACCACAGGACCTGCTTAGGCAAATTCTTCTTAGTCAGGTCAGTCAAGGGCTTAGCAACCGTACTGTAGTCGGGGACAAAACGTCGGTAATACCCTGCCGTCCCCAGGAAGGCCAGCACTTGGGTCTTGGTGATAGGTGTGGGCCAGTTAGCTACAGCCTCTACCTTGGCTGGCTCCGGTCTTTGGCTTCCACATCCTACCCTGTGACCCAAGTACTGCACTTCTGCCATGCCTAGATGGCACTTGTCTTGCTTCAAGGTCAGGCCTGCGGCCCGAATCTTGTCCAGCACCACCCCCACGTGTACTAAATGGTCTTCCCAGGTCTCACTGTAGACCGCAATGTCATCCAGGTATGCACATGCAAAGTCCTGGAAGCCATCGAGGAGCCTATCCACCATACGCTGGAACGTAGCCGGAGCATTCTTCATCCCAAATGGCATAACCTTAAACTGGTACAGGCCAAATGGGGTGACGAATGCCGACTTAGGGATAGCATCCTCGGCCAGGGGGATCTGCCAATAACCTTTACACAGGTCAATGGTGGTCAGGTAGCGCCCCCTGGCAATACGGTCTAGTAACTCGTCTACCCGGGGCATAGGGTAGGCGTCAGTGGTGGTCCGCTCGTTGAGCCGCCTGTAGTCCACGCAGAACCGGGTGGTCCCATCTTTCTTAGGCACCAGAACTACAGATGAGGCCCAAGGGCTGTCTGAATGTTCGATAACCCCCAGCCTGGTCATCTCTTGTATCTCCTTCCGCATTCCTTCTCGGACTGCTTCAGGGATACGGTATGGGGGTTGTCGTAGGGGGTTCTGCCTGGGTGTCTCGACCTTGTGTACAGCTAGGGTAGTGTACCCGGGTTCTTGGGAGAACGTCGCCTGCTTCTCCCACAGTAACTGTCTCGCCTGTACCTTCTCTGCCGGGTTTAGCCGGTCCCCCAGCTGTACAAGACTAGTAAGGTCTGTCTGGGGATCCCTCTCTAACAAGTCAGGTAAAGGTAAGTTCTCGGGGTCGTCAGTAGCTGGGGCACATACTGCCACAACATCCTCTGGTCGTTCCTGATACTCCTTCAGCATGTTCACATGGAAGGATCGCTGAATCCTTTCATCGGAACAGCTGGTTATAAGGTAGGTAGTATCACATACCTGAGCTAACACTTTATACGGGCCCTGCCAAGATGCTTGCATCTTGTTTGTCTTCACAGGTTTGAGTACCAGAACCTTCTGCCCAACCTGGAAGACCCGCTGTCGGGCACCCCGATCGTACCACCGTTTCTGTCTCCCCTGGGCCGCCTGGAGATTCTCCCTTACCATCAGGGATAGTTTCTCCATGCGGTCCCGGAGTTCCAGGACATATGGTACTATGGGGGTCCCTTCTTGCTCTGTCTCCCCCTCCCAGTGTCCTCTAATGAGATCTAGGGGTCCACGGACCCTTCTCCCATAGAGTAACTCAAAGGGGGAGAACCCAGTAGATTCCTGGGGCACCTCTCTGTATGCAAATAGCAGATGAGGCAGGAATCGCTCCCAGTCTCTGCAAGTGTCAGTAAAGGTCCTCAACATCTGTTTGAGGGTGCCATTAAATCGCTCGCAGAGACACTGTGGGTGATACGGTGAACTAAGCAGAGGTTTAATACCGCACACCTTCCACAGCTGCTGGGTAAGCACAGCGGTGAACTGGGTTCCCTGATCGGAGAGAATCTCCTGAGGGAACCCAACCCTGGTGAAAATTTTAATCAACAACCGTCTCTGCCTCTGGATAACGTGTGGCATAGTCCACCACGGTGAGAATATACTTCTTACCTGATGGGCTAGCCCTGGCCAGTGGACCCACAATGTCAACGGCTATGCGGGAAAAGGGTTCTCCAATGATAGGCATCGACTGAAGCCTAGCTTTTGGGTGATCCCCCCGCTTACCTACCCGTTGACAGGTGTCACACGTGCTACAATAAACCCGCACATCTCGGTTAAAATTGGGCCAGAAGAAGTTTTGTGTGATCCTATGAGCTGTGCGGCGGGAACCTAGATGGCCTGCTAATGGCACATCATGCCCAATCCGCAGAATCTCCTGCCGGTATTTGGCAGGTACCACTAGCTGTCGATTCTGCGGAGGGGTACTCGGCTTCTGGGACGGTTTCGGGATCCTGTACAGTCTATCCCCCACCCACTCGTAGTGCTCCCCATCTACTCCTTCTCCCCCAGAATCGGCCCTGGCCCTGTACTTTGCTAGCGTCGGGTCTTCCCTGGTTTCCTTCCCGTACATCTCTGGGGTATCCCAGCCTAAAGGGGCCTGGTCTAAGGTACAAGTCGGGGTAGAGAGTCTTACCTGGGTCTCAGCAGCAGGTGGGCCGGTCTCGGCGGCACGGGTCTGGGCACGGGTCGTGACAGCATCCACTTCAGCGGGACCCATGGGAGCAAAGGCTGAAACAAGGGGCGCCAAGTCATTGCCAAGGAGGACATCCGCGGGTAAGTCCTTCATGACCCCCACATTCACATGTCTAGCGCCCACTCCCCAATCCAAATGCACCCGGGCAACGGGTAGACGAAACACGGCACCCCCGGCTACTCGTACTGCTACCGTGTCCCCGGTATGTTGGGCTTCGGATACCAGGTGCTTCTGGAGCAAAGTCATGGTTGCCCCGGTATCCCATAGACCACTGACCTCCTTCCCGTTTACTTTCACACACTGCCGGTGGTGCTGTCTGTTATCCCAGTGGGCAGCCTGAACGGGGTCTGCCTCATGCAGGATGCCCCAGCACTCCTCTTCCTCTACACAGTGCGCAGCTGGGAGGGGAGGTCGTGGATTGCCGCCTGCTGGTCTCCTCCAGGACTGGTTCTGGTTGGCGCTGTTCATCGGGCACTCGGGTCGCTTGTGCCCTAGCTGCTTGCACAGGTAGCACCGAATGGGTTGAGTGTACTCTCGTGCATTAAACCGAGGTGGCTGTTGGTACGGGGCAGATGGAGGAGGTGCTGATGGGCGATTCATTGGAGGCTGGTATAGGTTGGCTGCTGTTGGTGCTGCTGGCCTGTACTCCACTCTGGCGGGCGCCTTGCTAATGAGACTGTCCAGTTTACGGGAGTCAGTATACTCATCCGCCAGGCGAGCTGCTTCATGCGGAGTGGAGGGTTTACGGTCCATTACCCACTCTCTGACCCCTGCTGGTAATTTGTCAAAACAATGTTCCAAAAGAAACATCTGTAGCACCTCTTCTCCGGACACAGCCTGGCACCCCGCCATCCAGTGGGCGGCTGTGCGATGCACCTTACATGCCCATTCCACGTATGAGTCCCCAGAGGTCTTGACAGTGTCTCGGAACCTCCTCCGGTACGCCTCAGGTGTAACTGCATACCGGGAGAGTAAAGCTTCCCTGACGGCCCCATAATCCATCAGGGATGGCCCGAAAAGCCTCGCTGGCCCGGCCGGATAACTTGCCGGACAATATAGTAACCCAGTCTTCCAGGGGTACCTTGTGCAGGGCACATTGCCGCTCAAAATCAGCAAGGTACCCATCAATCTCTCCTTCTGTGTCACTGAAAGTTTTAAACGCAGTAAACGGCACCTTCTTTCTTTCCCCCAGGTTTGCTGTGACTGGGGCTGCTGCAGCACCGCTTTGGCGTAGCAGGTTGGCCTCCACAGTGGCCATGACCTGGGTGATGATCTCTGTAGTTGGGTTGGGACCATAATGGTCCAGCCTGATTCTTACCAGGTCAAAGCTTGCCTCCTCGGGGGTTCTGTCAGCTGTGCTGGGTCCATTGGTTCCCTCTGCCGCTGGTACTCCATCCATTTCCAGCAATAGTGCAATAATATCCCTCTTCCTGAGGTTACTGGCTTGTCCGCCTCTTTGTTCCAATAAATCTTTTAGGGTAGCTCTTCTCAGGTTCTGGTATTGTAATTCCATTTAATCCTGGTTGTAGTGGTCTCTTTGGGCGCTGAGGATCATCCCACCGCTGCCACCAGTTGTTACGGTACCTCCAGTAATAAAATGTACAAACCGCCGTTTAGCGAATGCTCCCCGTTCGCAATAATGTGGTTTGGTAGCGGGTATAGTAAAACCATGCGAACCGCCAGCTAGGGAACACTCCAAACTCCCGAACGGTACCTGTACGGCTCTTTCCCTTCACGAGCTCCAAATCCACGAACTGACAATAGTAACCGAACGCCAATATCTTCCAAGCGGCAAGTAATCCAAATAAGCAGTCTCTAGGCGCCGGTAATAAAATCCCCCCAATAACGAGACCAAGCTCCGCTTTGAGGGTAAAACACGAACTGATTTACTGTGGGCTACCTGCCCGGTATTTATGCAGGTCTCCCACTTGGTGGACACTCCCCTAGGGGACCAAATGGGAGACTGGAATTACAGAAAGACATGGGGACATTTTGGACACACATCCCCACAATATTCCCATCATGCATCACAGTTCCCTCCCCTCTGCTCGGGGGATAATTGGGAAGTAATTCAATTATCTCCCCGAGCAGAGGCAAATTGCCATTTTAAATACAAGTCACAAAACACATAAAAATCTATAACTTTATAACTGCCGAACATATTGCATTCGTGTAACACATCCCCAGATAGCCTGGATCTGAGTGCATATTATTGGCGAATAGCGCTCAGATCCCATTCGCATAGTTCAATCGCCATGGAGTCAAAGTCTATTACAGTTCTTCGGCATGCGATTGACTCCATGGGACGGCTATCTGGGGTTAAGTCCATTCGTGTTGTTGAATCTCCCGAACGGCCGGCATTCGTATGCTTTTGTAGATTGAGAAGGGGAGGTCGACGGCTTCAGCAGTGTTCGGTTGAAAAAGTGTCCGTTTTCAGATCCATGAAATAATCGTCGAACACCGCTGGTCTTTCGCATGGTTAAAATAGCCGCCGCCTCGTGGTCGACATATGAACGACGACCAAAGATAAAGCACCGCGCTTACAGCAGCAGTGGCTTAGTATCCAACAGCTTAAAATACATAGTAAAAAAAAAGAAAAACGTTACCTGCGCTCTGGCCTAGATCCCCATGTGCATTTGAACAAAAAAGGAGGCTCTTTAGTTCTATTCTAAATGGCCATTTGAATATGTAAGCTCACCAGCCACGTCAAGGCAAGCCTCAATAGGTGAGTTCCTACACTAGCCATTAGATACGCTGATATCAGCCAAGAGTCTCCAATAAGACAGGAATGGGTATTTTATAAACCCTTTAACATTTAACCCTTTATAGGGCTTCTACACATTCAATAAACTTTGCTGGTATCAGACAAAGTATAAACGTCTCTAATGAGACATGAAAGGGTGTTTTATAAACCCCTACATACTTTACCCTAAATAGGGCTATAACATACAAATCACCTTGCTGGTGAGAAATTTGCCTTTTAGCTGATACCAGCAAGGTGATTTGTATGTTATAATTTAGGGTAAAGTATGTAGGGGTTTATAAAACACCCTTTCATGTCTCATTAGAGACGTTTATACTTTGTCTGATACCAGCAAAGTTTATTGAATGTGTAGAAGCCCTATAAAGGGTTAAATGTTAAAGGGTTTATAAAACACCCCTTTCTGTCTCACTTTGTCTGATATCAGCAAAGTATATTGTATGTGTAGAAGCCCTATAAAGGGTTAAATGTTAAAGGGTTTATAAAATACCCCTTCCTGTCTCACTGGAGACTCTTGGCTGATATCAGCATATCTAATGGCTAGTGTAGGAACTCACCTATTGAGGCTTGCCTTGACTTGGCTGGTGAGCTTACATATTCAAATGGCCATTTAGAATAGAACTAAAGAGCCTCCTTTTTTGTTCAAATGCACATGGGGATCTAGGCCAGAGCGCAGGTAACGTTTTTCTTTGTTTTTAATATGAACGACGACCACCCGGCATTCAGTTTTAATTGAGAAGTGTCTGTGGTTAACCGCAACGTTCTAATGGGGATCAATATGTTAAGCAGCAGCACACTTCTCTTCTGGGTGGCCGTCCGTTCGGTAGTTTCGTTCAACAAAAACCGACATTCCCTTAAACACAGCATACGAATGGGGAAATTCATGTAACCGGCAAAGCAGACGAACACAGTACTTTTAATCCAGACAGATGGGTCTGTCACATCTACCAAGCTGATACCTATTACTGCTATGAAGACACTATATTTACACTATCTTTGCCCCTCTTGTACTTTTCTTTTTCTGAGTCAATGTGACCAACAAGCGAGAAAGTTACAATGTATCAATATGGGAATTACTAGTAATTACTCTGCTTTACGAACGCTACTAAATACATTGCAACATTCGTTGTAACCTGTGGTCATTGTTTGAAGTTGCCTATGTTGTGGTTTACATTGAATCACCAAGTGGACATTAATTGGCATTGCCTTTAATCAACTTTACGGTGTTATTTACTAAAGACAGAATTTTGGAAAATTACCTAATTTCGACCATAATGGCAATTCTCATATTTACTAAAGCCAAATAGTCTAAATTCCTTTAGGCCGAGCAATTACCTTGATGTATTAAGTTTCCAGATTAAAGTCTGTGCATTCACATGGGAATCTGTTATGAAATATAATATTCGTAAGATTCTCAAATCACCAATTTTATTACAATTCTAAATTGAATGCATCTGTCACGACGCACATTTGCAAATCATCGTTCACTTATTTTTTGATAATGATAATTTGAAATACTCTTTACAGTTGGCAATGCTAGCAGTTAGCAGACAAATAGTTAAAAACCCTTGGCAATGCGATGGTTAGCTATGTGGCGGTTTACTATGCTAACACACAATCTATGCACATTCTTTACTATCCTAATACACAGTCTATTCTATCCTAATATGCAGTCTATACTATCCTAATACATGGTCTATGCTATCCTAATACACGGTCTATACTATCCTAATACACAGTCCTATACTATCCTAATACACAGTCCTATACTATCCTAATACACAGTCCTATACTATCCTAATACATAGTCTATTCTATCCTAATACACGGTCTATGCTATCCTAATACACGGTCTATACTATCCTAATACACAGTCTATGCTATCCTAATACACAGTCTGTACTATCCTAATACACAGTCTATACTATCCTAATACACAGTCTATACTATCCTAATACACAGTCTATACTATCCTAATACACAGTCTATGCTATCCTAATACACAGTCTGTACTATCCTAATACACAGTCTGTACTATCCTAATACACAGTCTATGCTATCCTAATACACAGTCTGTACTATCCTAATACACAGTCTGTACTATCCTAATACACAGTCTATGCTATCCTAATACACGGTCTGTACTATCCTAATACACGGTCTGTACTATCCTAATACACGGTCTATACTATCCTAATACACGTCCTATACTATCCTAATACACAGTCTGTGGCAAGCATAGCTGTGACGAGACCAATCTCGCCACATTGCATTGGAGAAGCCTGGTTGCTCGCCTGCTGCCTTTGGACTATGGCCCCCTTTTAAAAGACTTTATTTTTCCATGCAGAAAAGCCATATTCATGCTTTTCTGCCGGTTGTTCGGTAGTTTCAATCTACCGAACAACCGTACGAATGACTGGACCACCTGGGAGCTGGAGTGTGCCGGCAATTAACCTCCCTGAAGCTGCGGTTAACCGCAGCTTAATTGATGAACGCTGGGTGGCCGCCGTTCGTATCCCGAACACGAGGTCGCGGCCATTTTAAACCATACGAATGAACAGCGGTGTTCGCCTCTATTTTCATGGAACTAAAATCGGACACAGTTTTGCGCGAACACCGCTGAAGCCGCCGACCTCCCTTCTTGTTCGGTGAAAGCACACGAATGACCCGGTGTTCGGTATTTTTGTGTGAATGTCTTATACCCCAGATAGGAATCCCATGGAGCCCATTCGTATGAAACTGACTGTAAAGACTTTGGCTCCATGGCGATTGAACTGTATTCGTGTAGTCTGAGTGCCATTCACCTAATAATGTGCACTCAGACCTGAGCTATCTGGGGATGTGTTACATGCCTGTGTTTAATGTAGTAAATGTTACTTTGTGCATTTTAAAGTATAATGCTGTTTTGTGTTCCCACGTGTGTAATGGAGTTTTGCCTTTGTCTTGGGAGATAATTGAATTACTTCCCAATTATCTCCCAGGGCAGAGGGGAGGAAGCCAGGATGCATTGTGGGAATGTACTGTGACTGTGTGTCCTTTTTGTATACTTGTCTGTCCCTTGTCACAGTCTCCCATTTGGTCCCCTAGGGGAGTGTCCACCAGGTGGGAGACCTGCATAAAAGCTGGGCAGGTAGCCCTCATTAAACAGACCACTGCTTGACCCTCAACACGGAGCCTTGTCTCGTCTTTGGGGGGATTTACTGTATGCTGCTAAGGACTGATTGCCAGGAGTGTAAGCCGCTTGGAAGCTTTTCCTGTTCGCCTGCTAGCAGCTATTCGTATGGTTCCTGTTCGTTTATTTGAAGTGCTCCCTTATTCCCTTGTATGCCGTTCGGGAGTTTGGAGCATTCACTTGTATGCAGTTCGAGAGTTTGGAGCATTTTGTATGCAGTTCGAGTGTTTGGACCATTCCCTTGTATGCAGTTCGAGTGTTTGGAGCATTCACTTGTATTCAATTCGTGAGTTTTGGTGATTCTACAGTAGCTGTGCCTGTCTCTGAAAGGGGGATTATCGTCTAAGCGGTTTTTTCCCCTTTTGTGCAAAACGGTCCGTTACAATAGCCACTTGGACACTATAAAGAGACTGTGCCTTTAAGGGTTGCCTATATGGTTGGGAGATATGGGCTTAACTATGTTGAATGTATACAGGTTGTATTTACATGTATTTGTTGTATTGGCTATCTGCCGAATGCAGATAGCTGTTTGTATAGGATTTTTCTTTCGTTTCACGAACGGCACTTTTGCGGGCCGTTCGTGAACCGAAAACACCACCATGTAATAGCCCACACACTTAGAGGCGTGTGGCGCTTGTTAACCGATTGCAACAATGTTGCAATTGGTAATTAGAGGCTCTCCTAGGTGGCCGCCGTTCGACTACCGACCATGCGGCGGTCGGCCATCTTGGATCCTTTGTTCCCTCAGTGGTGTTAGGTCGTCGAGCGCATGGTACTAAAAACGGCTGCTCGACGGCGCGACCAGGCCGTTCGGGAGCTCCGGGCCGTTCGGTACTTTGTTCCCTGGAAGGTAATCAGTCATTTAAACATGTCTTTTAATAAATGTGTTTTTCGTGCGGCGTTTGGTTGTTTTAGCTGGGATCTGAGTGGTAATCTCACGAATGATGCGCTCAGACCCCAGCTATCTACCGAACGTCCATTCGTGCAAATAGACCATATATTACCACAGTTATGCATTTTAATACGAATTGTAGGTTCTGCTGCACGGAGGGATAATCCACTTAACGGTATATTCCAGTGGGAGGATCCCTCTCGTGCAGCAGTGCCTGATGGGAGAAATAGCTTGTACAATAAGTCCCCCATGTAGTCCCCTCTGGGACTGCCCCTGGGAAGGGACTCGGGAAACCCCTGGCATGGGGACTACATGGGGAACCAGCGGAATTCGTGGATTTAATATTTGCGTTCCACTACAATTGGTGGCAAGCGACGGGATCCAACTCTACAGCCGAATACAGCTCTACAGCCGAATACATTTCGAATGAAAGAAACAACCGAACGGAAAAAGGGAATGGCAATTCGTATGCAGCAAACAGACGAAATAGATCAGTGAATGGGGACTGATTACACGACTTTGAAAAGGCAGACGCTAAAGGAACTGCTGGAGGCTAGAGGGAAAAGCGCTAGCAATAAATCCAAGGCAGTACTAATTGCAGAACTGATGGAGGGCGACCGAGCACACAGCAGCCCACCTCCACCAGCCAGGGAGGAAACCCCATATCAGAGGGAACTGAGAACCCGGCTGGAATTTGTACCCCAGCCAGTAACCCTGGACATCTTGACCGTCCTGATGGCAGACATACAGGAATACATTATGGCACAACAGCACCAGGGGGCACCGTCCAGGGCAGAATCCATTGCTACTTCATTCTGCGCTCCAGTGAAACAGAAGATACCGTACCAGGCGTTTAAAGCATTCTGTGAGGAGAAGGATGAGATTGACGGGTATCTGCAGGATTTTGAGTGGCTATGTGACCTACACGACCTGGAGCAGGCAGTGTGGGTACCCCTGCTAGCAGGCAAGTTAGCAGGGCGGACAGCAGAGGCCTATCGCGCTGTCCCCAGAGAGGACAGCAAGGACTATTTTAAAGTCAAACGGGCGATTCTAGAGAGATATGCCATCACACCGGAGGCGTATCGGCGCAAATTTCGGGGATTGCGGAAGCCTGAAAAAGATTCCCATGCTGAGTGGGCACATAAGCTCGACCAAGCTTCTCAAGGGTGGATTCAGGCCAGCCAAGCCACCACCATGGAGGAACTGCGCCAACTAATTTTACTGGAGCAGTTCTTTAACGGACTTTTACCAGAGGCACAAGAATGGGTAAGGGACAGAAAACCCCTCACCCTAACTGAAGCCGCCCGGTTGGCGGATCAACACTTTGATGCCAGGAGGCATCATGGGCCCACCAACAAGGGTCCCCTGAGACCACCTGTACAGCACCACCCGACCACCTCCGCACCAACCAACTCCACTCCATTCCGGCCAGCACCAGGGAACCCCCCACCACCATCCCGCTACAATGGCAGGGCAAACATCCAATGCCATACCTGCCGTCAGTGGGGGCATATATCCCGGGAGTGCACCCAGAATCGGAGTAGACAGGCGTGGAACCAAGTGCGGCAGAATTCCACCCCAAGGGCAGCGGCGCATTATTACCACGCAGAACGCACGCACCCCCGAGCTGATGAGCCTGCAGACCGAGGAACCTCTGGGGGTTTTGTATGAGGTAATGTCTGTGCAAGCCATGGACAACAGGCAGCACCACCGTCAAGTTGTGTTTGTGGGGGGGAAAGAAGTACAGGGGCTGAGGGACTCGGGAGCCACTTTAACCCTGGTTGCTCCACATTTGGTCCCAGATACAGCCCACACTGGCGGATCGGTGGCAGTCATGGTGGCAGGGGGAGCCATGTACCGTCTAACCACTGCAAAGGTGCATTTGAACTGGGGTGCTGGGGAGGGGGTTGTGGAAGTGGCTATGATGAAAAAGTTACCGGCAGATGTCGTATTGGGGAATGACTTGGGCCAGATGACTTCAGCCTTCGTACCTCAGGCCCCTTCGCAGGGTATGATCACTAAGTTCTGCTAAGAGCTTTTTCCTGCTCTCTGGGGAAAGAGAGGTTCACCCACTGGAAGCTGGATCCTGGCCTTGGGTCCAGGGTGGGTGGAGACAGCAGAGACCCCAGCGCAGTTACATCGCTGGAAGTGGGGTCTGCAGTGCTGATGGTGTCGGTTGGAGTACTTGGAGTCCTCGGCAAGCGCTAGGAGCATCGATTGGCGGAGGTACTCAGTCGGAGTGCCAGCGTTCCGTCACACCAACTAAACGTTTTCTTGTCCACACAGACGCCTCCATGTTTGGTTTGCGAGCAGTACTGAGCCAGGTGGGAGCAGATGGTGGAGAACATCCCGTAGCTTATTTGAGCCGGAAACTGTTACCCCGAGAAGTGAGCTACGCCGCCATCGAAAAAGAATGCCTGGCCGTGGTGTGGGCCCTCAAAACACTACAGCCGTATCTCTATGGGCAACCCTTCTCTTTACTCACAGATCACAACCCGTTGGTGTGGCTGAACCGTGTGGCTGGAGACAATGCCAGGCTGCTGCGCCGGAGTTTGGCGCTGCAGCCTTTTGACTTTACTATCCATTATCGCCCGGGAAAACAAAACGGTAACGCCGACGGGTTATCTAGACAAACCGACCTTGAAAAGTGATCTGTGAGCCCTCCTCCGGACATCCCCAAGCCGATCCGTTGGGATCAGACTGTGTATGCCGGCTTGGTTCTGGGGGAGCATTGTGGCAAACATAGCCACTTGGACACTATAACGAGACTGTGCCTTTAAGGGTTGCCTATATGGTTGGGAGATATGGGCTTAACTATGTTGAATGTATACAGGTTGTATTTACATGTATTTGTTGTATTGGCTATCTGCCGAATGCAGATAGCTGTTTGTATTGGATTTTTCTTTCGTTTCACGAATGGCACTTTTGCGGGCCATTCGTGAACCAAAAACACCCCCATGTAATAGCCCACACACTTAGAGGCGTGTGGCGCTTGTTAACCGATTGCAACAATGTTGCAATTGGTAATTAGAGGCTCTCCTAGGTGGCCGCCGTTCGACTACCGACCATGCGGCGGTCGGCCATCTTGGATCCTTTGTTTCCTCAGCGGTGTTAGGTCGTCGAGCACATGGTACTAAAAATGGCTGCTCGACGGCGCGAACACCGCTGAGCCTCCAGGCCATTCGGGAGCTCCGGGCCGTTCGGTTCTTTGTTCCCTGGAAGGCAATCGGTCATTTAAACATGTCTTTTAATAAATGTGTTTTTCGTGCGGCGTTCGGTTGTTTTAGCTGGGATCTGAGCGGTAATCTCACGAATGATGCGCTCAGACCCCAGCAACAGGGCCGGACTGGCCCACCGGGATACCGGGAAATTTCCGGGCCGCTGGTATTGGGCCGCCGCCGCTCCCTGGGCCGCTCTTCTTTAAGACTGCAGCCGCCCCGAACGCCTTTGTGAAGAGCCCCAGGCGGCCGTAGGTTTCTCCTTCAGTCGCAGCTGCACCGGAAGCGTGGTCGCCTGAGCGAGGCATTGACTCGAGTGTGCATTCCGTCGTCCGGCCGGTGCCAGTTAAGGAAACGAAACCCGCTGAAACAGCAGGAGTTTCTGTTTTCTGAATCAGTCGGATCGACAGGAAGCGCACACCTCAGCGTGCACCCCAACACCGGGCCGAGCCACACACCCGGACCTGAGCAGCCCCGGTCAATGCCTACAGGAGGGGGGCAAGAAGTGAGGGGAGGGGAACAAGAAGGGGGAGGGAGGGAACAAGAAGGGGGAGTGAGGGGAACAAGAAGCAGAGGGAGGGGGACAAGAAGAGGGAGGGGAACAAGAAGAGGGGAGGGAGGGAACAAGAAGAGGGGAGGAGGGGAACAAGAAGAGGGGGGAGGGGAACAAAAAGAGGGAGGAGGGAACAAAGAGGGAGGAGGGAACAAAGAGGGAGGGAGGGGAACAAAAGAGGGAGGGGGAATAAGAAGATGGGTGTCACGAAGGGGGGGTAATAAGAAGGGGGAATAGATGAGGGGGGGGAACAAGATGAGGGAGGGGAGGGATAAGAAGAGGGGGGGGGATAAGATGAGGGGAGGGGGGAATAAGAAGGAGGGAGGGATAAGAAGAGGGGAGGGAGGGAATAAGATGGGGGGGGAATAAGAAGAGGGGGAATAAGAAGAGGGGAGGGAGGGGAATAAGAAGGGGCAGCTCTATAGGACAGGGGCCAAGACAGGGAGCTCTTTCACACTACGCGTGCACACACACACCATGCAACCCTTACACACAAAGACAATGCATCCTTTGCACACATACACAGAAACAGACAATGCAAACCCGTACACACGCATGCAAACACACACACTTCTTTTCTTACATACACACAGAAACACAATGCATCCCATGCACACACATACAGACACACACCTTGCATCCCTTATGCATACAAACACAGATTCACACAATGCATCCCTTACACACAACCAGAAACACATAATACATCCCCTATACACAAATACACACTGCTTCCACTACACACAAACACACTGCATCACCTGCACAAACTGGTAACCCTAAACACTACATACCATACACATATTAGATCCTCTACAATAACACATAACACATCCCCTACACACTCCACTCCCTGTGAGCGAACTCATGGGTGGGTGGAACTTATGAGTGGGCCTTATGGGTATACTCACCGTCAGGCCCTGGGGCCCAGACCTTGAGCTGTGTAAGGGCCCCAAAAAAATTGAGCTGCTTCCAATTCTCCCAGAACATTGAATTTTGTGACCACAGTTGCAAACAGCCTCCAGAGATCCTGTTCTACACCAGACCAGTGGAGCCAAACTGCAGCCCATCATCATCCTCATCTACTTGTAAGTAGGCAATCTAGTATATTATTAGTGACACTTAATCTATAATTTTACCTCACATTAAAGGGACACTATAGCTTAAATGAAGCACTCTGCGTTCATAGCTGGTCCCCTGCAGGCTTTTTAATGTAAACACACACTGTGTGCAGCACTCACATGCTAGTTCATATGGCGGCGGTCATATGGTGGGGTAATTGTGATGACATGTGGGGTAGCAAAATTTTATTTTGTCTAGGGTGCAAAAAATCCCGGTAACTGCCTTGATCTGGCAGCAGGTGCACCAGTCTACTCTTGACTGGTTTTGGCCCCCAGGCCTATACGCCAGCCTCCCCTGGTCAGCTGGTAGTCTTTGGCGTCACGCATGGACTTGTCCTGGCTGCCGCTGAGGGAGCTGCGCGAGCTGCGCTGGCTCTGCTCCCCAGCACGCAGCTGAATGAGATCGGCGCCGGAATATGACGTCATATTCCGGCGCCAGTCTCATTCAGCAGCGCGCGAGGGCGGGAGGGCACTAACACAGGAAGCACCTCTAGTGACCGTCTGAGTGACTGTCACTAGCAGTGTCACTTTGAAGCAATGTAAACACTGCCTTTGTCTGAAAAGTCAGTGTTTACGTTGAAATGCCTGTAGGGACATGCTATAGACACCAGTACCACCACATTAAGCTGTGTGTGTGTGTATCAATGAGCTTGTATGTGTCACTGAAATGTCAGTGAAATTGCCTGTGTCTGCATGTGCGTATGCTTACTGTATAATTAAACGTTTTACCCTGAAAGGACCAATATTTTATATTAGAAAAAGCTATATATATATATATATAGATAGATAGATATATATATATAAATTACTCCATCATCTGTCCTGGCAAGACATAGCCTTGCATATTACACGCGACAATATATGGTGCAGTGACTTATGGGGCTGGCACAAATTTTTTTTTACAGGGCTGCTTTGAATCCCCAGTCCGGCCCTGCCCAGCAATCTACCGAACGTCCATTCGTGCAAATAGACCGTATATTACCACAGTTATGCATTTTAATACGAATTGTAGGTTCTGCTGCACGGAGGGTTAATCCAGTGGGAGGATCCCTCTCGTGCAGCAGTGCCTGATGGGAGAAATAGCTTGTACAATAAGTCCCCCATGTAGTCCCCTCTGGAACTGCCCTTGGGACGGCACTCAGGAAACCCCTTGCATGGGGACTTGTATAAATTGTGGAGCTGAAATAAAAGACTTCAGTTGACTCTCAGAACTGTGTTTCGTCCGGTTGCTGGGAGATTTGGGATATTGCCTTGCTTTTTCCAGCGCTTGACTGTGGATTATTTCCTGAACCAGCGGAATTCGTGGATTTAATATTGGCGTTCCGCTACACAGTCTATACTATCCTAATACACAGTCTATGCTATCCTAATACACGTCCTACACTATCCTAATACACAGTCTATTCTATCCTAATACACAGTCTATTCTATCCTAATACACGTCCTACACTATCCTAATACACAGTCTATTCTATCCTAATACACAGTCTATTCTATCCTAATACACGTCCTATACTATCCTAATACACAGTCTATTCTATCCTAATACACAGTCTATTCTATCCTAATACACGTCCTACACTATCCTAATACACAGTCTATTCTATCCTAATACACAGTCTATTCTATCCTAATACACGTCCTATACTATCCTAATACACAGTCTATACTATCCTAATACACAGTCTATGCTATCCTAATACACGTCCTACACTATCCTAATACACAGTCTATTCTATCCTAATACACAGTCTATTCTATCCTAATACACGTCCTACACTATCCTAATACACAGTCTATTCTATCCTAATACACAGTCTATTCTATCCTAATACACAGTCTGTACTATCCTAACACACGGCCTATACTATCCTAATACACGGCCTATACTATCCTAATACACGGTCCTATACTATCCTAATACACAGTCTATACTATCCTAATACACAGTCTATTCTATCCTAATACACAGTCTATACTATCCTAATACACGGCCTACACTATCCTAATACACAGTCTATTCTATCCTAATACACAGTCTATTCTATCCTAATACACGTCCTACACTATCCTAATACACAGTCTATTCTATCCTAATACACAGTCTATTCTATCCTAATACACAGTCTATACTATCCTAATACACAGTCTGTACTATCCTAATACACGGCCTATACTATCCTAATACACGGCCTATACTATCCTAATACACGGTCCTATACTATCCTAATACACGGTCCTATACTATCCTAATACACGGTCTATACTATCCTAATACACAGTCTATTCTATCCTAATACACGGTCTATACTATCCTAATACACGGTCTATGCTATCCTAATACACGGTCTATGCTATCCTAATACACAGTCTATGCTATCCTAATACACAGTCTGTACTATCCTAATACACAGTCTGTACTATCCTAATACACAGTCTATACTGTGAAGGACTTTTATGTATTTGCCTATATGCTTCAGTTTAATCCTCTCCCTGCTATTTTAATGTCTATATTGTTAGGTTCAAACTGTTGAGAATGAATGTATTCGTGTACCGAATGGGGACCACACACCCTGGGTAGCAAGTAGCAATTAGAACACAGAGAAAACCGCAACTTAATTGCTACTAGGTGGCTGCCATTCGACATGCGAACACGTGGCGAGAACAAAGGATGGCGGCCATCTTAAAACTCACGAATGCAGTCAGCGGGGCTTACGCATGAATTGCATGGAACTGTTTTCGGTACGGGAACCATGCGAACGTCCGGTCCCCATGGAAGTCCTGGATGAATACTTTCCTCTTCACGAATCAAACTGGCGTTCGGTAGATAGTATCTACCGAATGAGGGGAACATTCACAGGTAACCAGCTGATCCATACGAACGGTGGTTTTTGTGTAGTTAGATGCGAACGGAGACCGGCTCTTGCTACTGATTCTATGGAACTGTAACTCGGATACCTCCACACGGCAAGCCGGTCAAACTTCCACACGATGCGACACGGAAACTACCGAACGGAAATTCGTGAGATTTGGATATGTGACTACCAGTATCCTCAGCTACCCAGGGATGTCAAAAGTATATTTGTATGTCTTATAAAAAGTATTGTTACAAACTGACATTTGTAACTGTTATTTTATTTGACAAATTGCCCTGCTTCCCTGTGCTATGGAGAAGCCTAATTGCCAGCCTTCTGCCCCATGACTATGGACCTAGTGGGTATGGCGATTTGACTGTATTTGTGGGATCTGAGCGCTGTTTGGATATATTGGGCGCTCAGATCCAAGCCATCTGGGGATAGGTTGAATGTGGGGGTTCTGTTCAGTATGATAGTTAGGTATTTATGTGTCTTTTTGTGTCTTTTGCTAACATGTGGTTAATGGAGTCTGCCTCTATCCCTGGATATAAGTGGATTATTTTCCCCATT
>OW240915.1:1920779-1946453 GCA_933207985.1 Pelobates cultripes
CACTATCTGGGCTGTCATTCCCTTTATAGGACCGGATATTTACTAATGATAATATCCAGTTGTTTCTATTATTTCGAAATATATTGCGAAATTATTGCACATGAGATTATTTATTATAATAATTTAACTTATAGTATTGTCACTTTAAGTGTCCCGTATTTTTGTAAGAGATACCTGGTAACACAATTAATGATTGATATGTGAAGCTAATCGACCGGACGAAGATGGGCGGTGTGCGTGTGCACCTTGTTACGCATTCGCTTTTAATTGGGATCCGGACTTAGATGATTGTTTGGATGTGTTCGAGTGATTGTGTGAAAAAGACAAGACAGCACATGTGCCTTGTTGCGCGTGCGCATTAGATATGTTCCGTGTGGACATTATCATGTGATCTGTCAGGAAATGTGCCCCAGTACGTTAGATTTAACCACATGATTGTGATCATGTGGCCGACCTGGAAATACAAGCATCTAATCCATTCCGGCATCTTTTGAATCAATATATGTATTGAATCAAATGAAATAATATTTTTTGACAATCGAAATTTCTTACAAACTATGGAACTGCTAACTGAGTATATTGCCCTATGGGAATTGAGAGCCCTGGTGTATTGGATAGCAATTGGATAAGGTAGGATGGGGAATGAATAAAGGTCATTGACTGTTTTATATGGTTAATTAATCTGGTTAATTGATCTTATGTACTAATCTCGTTATGTCACATGTTTTAGCATTTGTTAATTAATTATACACCTATATATATTGTTTGCTGTGTATGTGTTCAGTAGCTTGATAAAGGCCTTAGGGTCGAAACTTTGTTTTTTGGTTCGGGGGTCCAATAAAAATTGCCTTTTTTTGGAAACTTTGGAGTGCCTGGATTACTTCTTATCTCTCAAACCTATTCTTTTGGTCCTGTGGTACTGGGACTGATCCGGTGTAGCACCCAAGGTTTCCTGAGAAGAAGGGTGTGAGTGCAGTTTCACAAATTACATATGGCCTTGGGTGTAATGACATTATCCTTGTGATAGAATTTTATAACATGACAGGAGGCTTCATATTTGCTTACGTCTCTCTTTACTAGAAATCCACAGCAGCATATTAACAGAGAGAGTAAACAACCAATCAGAAAAAAGAAAGGAACAATAAAACTCCCCTCTCCACACATAACTTCCTCTTTCTTTGCTGCTCCACATCAGCACAGGTCAGAGTACCACTGCCTCCTGCTCTTAGTGGGTGTCTGTAGGATTTTATATTACATTTGCTTGTAGGTTATATTATTTTAATATTATTCCTTTGTATTTTTACTGTTATTCGGTATTATATATCCCTAGATATGTTTTATGTTGTTATCTCACTATCGGATGACTGTGGATGGTCTTTGGGGGCCTTTTTTCCTTTCTACTACATACCACGACTCCTCTGTGCCATGGCCGATGAAATATATTTAATGAACTTTAAATATTTAATGTAGGATTTTTACTTTATAATATGATTATCATTTTTTATCTGTGCAATTAATATAATATCCGACTTCTTTCAGACAGTAACTGAGACCCTATTCATGGTCACCACATATGGTTCATGTTAAGAATGATGGATGAAGGCCTGTTGATAGTAACCTTTAACCTAGCCGTGCAAGCCAGACTCCCTGTGAAGGCTCAGATTTCTAAAGGCATTTATTCAGTTAACCATGTATACAGAACTTCGTTTGTATAACTTCTATTTTACCGCCTAAATATAACGTATGGCTTTAATCATAGATTTCAAATGATGCTAAATCACTAACCTTTTTCTATGATAGCCACTTATTTTAAAGTAAGGCAACCTTATGTATATGCCCCTAAACAACTGAATTTTAAACCTACTAAAATGATTGTAGCTAAAATTTTGTTACCAATACCTTTAACATCAAAAATGGTTACCATCTTGAACATTGCTATGTATTGATCAAAGATGTTTGCATTTGACGTAGGTTGTTTTTCGGATGATGTGTATGTTTGAATAAATATACATTTTTAGCTGCAAGACACTTTGATTCGATTATTAGAACACTGGTGTGTGAAAAACAAACATATCAAGAAAAGCTAATTTCCTACAGCCGGCTCTTACCGCGGCCCATGTGCGTCCGGCCCGGTGGAGGAGGGCGCAGTTATCCGCAGCCCCTACCCTGGCTGTGGTACCCCTCAGTGGGAGGTGTGATTACCAGGTGCTTCCCCTCCTGGCCTAGGGGCCCCTTTGTGGGGCAGGAGCCTAATCCTTTGGCCTGGGCCTGGATACAGTTTGGGTAGGCCCTATTATCCTGAGTTGAGTCTGCTGGACACCAGGAATTTTATTACCCCCACAATCCAGCCTGCTTATACTCGGCTTCTACCATAGAAGACTAGAAGGTAATTTTGTGTAATAGTGCTCCCTCATCACCACACTACCGGGAAAGTTTCTATTGTGGGGAAAACCCCTATGTGCAGTATTGGGGTACTGCCCACTCATTGGTCCCCATCTGCTGTCTTAGTACAGCGCCCGTGATTGGCCTGCTCTTATTGTGCCCAGTTGATTGGCCTGCTTTGGCTGTGCTCTATTGATTGGCCGGCTTTGCCTATGCCCAAGTCACCCTCCATTGGCTGCAGGCCTAGGGGAATACTACTGGGTGGACCCCAGTCTCCTTATAAATATATATATACATATGTATGCGCCTGTGTACACAACTGTTGACATACTACCGTTCCATCTGGGATTACCCTAGCTATGCAGTGGTGATGCCTGTCCTTTTCTACCCCTAGGTGTCATGCTACTATTGGGAGTTCACCCACTATTGACGCCCAGACCCAGGAAAGCCTACAGGCTATGATTAATGCAGCAGTGGCCACCTCTGTGGATAAAGCAGAGCCCTGCCACTTGTGCCTCAGGATAGAGGCACAATGGGGACCCCCCACACGGCAGTAGAATCAGATTCAGACTCATCCAGAAGGGACCAGGCGAGAATGCCTAAGCGTTATTGGAAAGGTGAAGGCCCTGAGCCTCGCGCCCAGAAGTGCAAGGCTCCAGCGAAACGCCCTTGGAGAACCACTACGACTTCACCGACCTGGCAGAGACATCTCTCTGAAGATGAGGAAGTTTTCCTGCCCCCCCTCCACCCTTGTCCATCCTGGATGAATGGCTGCGGACCAATCTCCCTCAGAGGACGAGGTTGGGTGGGGCGAGGACGAACCGGACGATTCTCCATATGTGCGAGAAACCGGTGACTTCACTACACAACCTCTACCCACTTTTCTAGAGGAGAACATTTTCCTAGACTCAACGGGCGAACCCCTCTTTGACTCACATACCATTCGAAACCCCAGGTCTCCTGAAAGGTCCTTACCCGACCACCTAGCGCAATTTGTGCACTATTGGGTCCACAGACCTCTAGATTGGGAAGTACTGAAGAGGTTGAGGGCAGAATTCCCCAGACCCACATTGCGGACAAAGTCACTGTGACCCCTGAGTTCAACTTCATGGTCTCTACCTACCTGACCCACTCTGGACGCTATCCCAAAAAAGGGATTGTGGCAGTCTCTGCATGGCACAGGATAAAGTACTTGATATGTTGGAGCCACTGGTCCAGATCCTAATGCTTGCTGATGAAGCATTCTCGCAAGGCTCGTCCCTGGACCCGTCAGCCATAAGAAACTGGGCGTCGCACTCCATCAGCCCACGTACCGATGTTTTCTCCGTTTCGTATGGAAGGGAAGACCTTGCCAATTCTCCGGTCTACCCTTCGGCGTCAGCTCGGCACCGTGGTGTTTCACCAAACTGCTGAAACCGGTGATGGCGCGGCTATGCTCCAGAGGCATTCGATGCCTCATATACCTGGATGGTTTGCTATTATTCTGCGAGGACTCTTCCAGACTGAGATCTCAAACACTCTCTGCGATCTCTTTGTTCGAACACTTGGGTTTTGTGGAAAAGTAAACTCTCACACCAGCGCATGTGGTACAATTCTTAGGATTCGAAATAGACGCAACTCAGTGTATCCTATGTCTTCCCCAGTCCAAGATCACAACCATTCGGAAGGAAAACCGGAGCCTTGCGGGCCACCTGTTAGATTACTGCATTCTCCTGAGGATGGACAATGTGTCGATGGTACAATATATCACGAGCAATATCGTAGGTGACAAAGGAGATCTACAGCTCCTGTTTCCAATGCAACATCACTCTACAGGCAGAGTATCTACTGGGTGTGACGAACCTGACGGTAGACTGATTTTCCAGACATTAGAGGAATGCCAGCAACTGGAGGCTGCATTGCTCAATCTTCCTCGAAGTGGCACGCCAAAGTGGCACGCCGGAGGGGCCCGTTCACAGTGGATCTATTCGCCTCCAGAACGAACTTCCAGGTTTCGACATTATTCAGTCGGCTCCCGGACCAGACATGCACGGCAGTGGATGCTTTCTTCAGGGCTGGCCATCGCAAGGAGCCTACACGTTTCCTCCATTCACTATGATTTCCAGGGTCCTGCTCCAGCTACGACGTCAACAGGTATCCCTAGTGTTGCTGACACCTCTTTGGCAAGGCCAGGCCTGGTTTTCAGAATTACTGGAGCTGTTATGTCAGGACCCGCTTCTTCTTCCATCACCGCAGATGCTCCTCTCGGACTCACGAGGCAATACTCACCCCCTCGTGCAGGAATGCCACCTCCACTTGGTGGCCTGAACTTTTTCCGGGGAACCTGGAATGTGAAAGAACTATCGGGGTTGGCTAGAAACCTCCTCTGGGACTCCTGGGCTCCGGGCACTAGGAGATGTTACCTTTCCACGTGGAACATTTTGTTGATCCCTTTACAGCACCTGTGCCCAGCGTTCTGAATTTCCTCTGTCACCTCTTCGACCAAGGACGGTCATACCATTCTGTTAATGTTGCCAGGTCTGCCATTTCACCGGCTTATGTACCCCTTCAAGGAGCTACTATTGGCCAGGATCCATTGGTATGTAGACTCCTCAGAGGCATCAGATTGTCGCGCTTGCCGGCACCTAAATATGCATCCCTCTGGGATGTACACAGGGTTTTGGACTTCATTCAGGACTGGCCAAATAATCGAGACCTCTTGCTACGTCAGTTGTCGGACAAGTTTTCACTTCTTTTGTGTCTCATTTCGTTCCGTCGGTTCTCCGATGTCCGGGCGTTTGACATTGACGTGTTCAATTTTTCCCCGGAAGAGGACTTTTCGGTGTCTAGACGTATCAAGTCAGACTCGACTGCTATCTTCTACCCATATTTACAGGAGGCTCCTAAACTTTGCGGTTACAACCCCAGTTCATGATTCACGATCCGGACAACTGTTGATATCTTATGTGCGTCCACACAAACCGGTCTCTTCCACTACCATAGCACGTTGGATGAGATGGTTACTGTCACTAGCCGGTGTGTACTCTTCTTTCGGTGCTCACTCGGTTAGAGGCGCAGCGGCGTCGGGCGCCCTGGTGGCTGGCACTTCCCTTGCGGACATTCTTCGTTCAGCAGACCGACCTCGAGAGGACACCTTTTGACAGTTTTATTTAAGACCAGCAGAACATGCATCATTTGCGTTATTGGCTGAGCGTTGAAACAGCAAATATGAAGCTTCCTGTCATGTTATAAAATTGTAAATTATGCTAGCTGTACCTATAATCTTAATTTTATTCATGACAGGAGCCGAATATTTCCTACCCTTTTTCTCTCTCTGACCCTTGTTTGGATTTGTTATCAAGAGATATTAGGTAGGTATACAGTTCTTCAGATGCTTCTTATTAACCCCTTAACCCCTTTAGACCGGAGGATGTACAATTACGCCCTATTTTAGGCGGCTCTAAACGCCGCCGGGCGTAATTGTACGCCCTCCGGTTTTTGTTAACTTACCCGGTGTACATTTGGCAACGTGTACATTTGGCTCCGTCCTTAAGGGGTTAAGGATGGAGGCAAATGTACACGTTGTGAACGAAACAAAATGTAAACAAAACCTGGCATTTGCGCTACATGTCTGTCCAACCGTAATTCACCTCTTTCATATTAAATGCACCCACCCTTATTATATATAATTTTATTCAGGAGAAACAGGGCTTTCATTTAATATCAAATATTTAGCTATGAAACATAATTTAATATGAAAAAAATGGGAGAAAATATTTTTTTATATATTTTTAGTTCTACATGACATTTTAACTGTCAATGTCATAATACGGTTTGCTTTTACTGCAATAAAATACACATATTTGTATTCTGCAAAGTCTTACGTGTAAAACAGTACCCCCTATGTACAGGTTTTATGGCGTTTTGGGAAGTTACAGGGTCAAATATAGCACGTTACATTTGAAATTGAAATTCGCCAGATTGGTTACGTTGCCTTTGGGACTTTATAGTAGCCCAGGAAAGAAATTTACACCCATAATGGCATACCATTTGCAATAGTAGACAACCCAAGGTATTGCAAATGGGGTATGTCCAGTCTTTTTTAGTAGCTATTTGGTCACAAACACTGGCCAAAGTTAGTGTTAGTATTTGTTTGTGTTTGAAAAATGCAAAAAACGCCAATTTTGGCCAGTGTTTGTGACTAAGTGGCTACTAAAAAAGACTGGACATACCCCATTTGCAATACCTTGGGTTGTCTATTATTGCAAATGGTATTCCATCATAGGGGTAATTTTTATTCTTGGGCTACCATAGGGTCTCAAAGGCACCGTAACCAATCTGGCGAATTTTAATGTGAAAAAAATGAAACACAAGCCTTATATTTGACGCTGTAACTTTTGAAAACACCATAAAACCTGTACATGAGGGGTACTGTTGTACTCGGGAGACTTTGCTGAGCACAAATATTTGTGTTTCAAAACAGTAAAAAGTATCACAGCAATAATATCGTCCGTGCAAGTGCTGTTTGTATGTGAAAAATGCAAAAATATCACTTTTAGTGGCGATATCATCGTTGTAATACATTTTACTGTTTTGAAACACTAATATTTGTGTTCAGCAAAGTCTCCCGAGTAGAACAGTACCCCCCATGTACAGGTTTTATGGTGTCTTGGAAAGTTATAGGGTTAAATATTGTTACGGTACCTCCAGGAACGAAATGTACAAACCGCCGTTTAGCGAGTATTCCCCGTTCGCAATAATGTGGTCGGGTAGCGGGTATAATAAAACCAGGCGAACCGCCAGCCAGGGAACACTCCAAACTCCCGAACGGTACCTGTACGGCTAATTCCCTTCGCAAGCCGCAAATCCACGAACGGCAATTAATAACCGAACGACAATATCTCCCAAGCGGCAAATAATCCAAGTAAGCAGTCTCTCGCCGCTGGTATCCAAATCCCCCCAATAACGAGACCAAGCTCCGCTTTGAGGGTAAAACACGAACTGGTTTACTGTGGGCTACCTGCCCGGTATTTATGCAGGTCTCCCACTTGGTGGACACTCCCCTAGGGGACCAAATGGGAGACTGAAATCACAGAGGGACATGGGGACATTCTGGACATACATCCCCACAATATTCCCAGCATGCAGTACAGTTCCCTCCCCTCTGCTCGGGGAATAATTGGGAAGTAATTCAATTATCTCCCCGAGCAGAGGCAATCGCCATTTTAGATACAAGTTACAAAAACACACAAAAATCCATAACTTAATAACTGCTGAACATTTTACATCAGTCTTGCATATCCCCAGATAGCCTGGATCTGAGGGCACATTATTGGAGAATAGCGCTCAGATCCCATTCGCACAGTTCAATTGCCATGGAGTCAAAGTCTCTTTCAGTTCTTCGGTATGCGATTGACTCCATGGGACGGCTATCTGGGTTAAGTCCATTCGTGTGGTTGAATCTCCCGAACGGCTGTCGTTCGCATGCTTTTGTCGATTGAGAAGGGGAGGTCGACGGCTTCAGCGGTGTTCGGCTGAAAAAGTGTCCGTTTTCCGATCCATGAAATAATCGTTGAACACCGCTGGTCGTTCGCATGGACAAAATGGCCGCCGCCTCGTGGTCGACATACGAACGACGACCACCCGGCATTCGGTTTTTAATTGAGAAGTGTCTGTGGTTAACCGCAACGTTCTAATTGGGATCAATAGGTTAACCAGCAGCACACTTCTCTTCTGGGTGGCCGTCCGTTCGGTAGTTCCGTTCGACAAAACCGACATTCTCTTAAACAAAGCATACGAACGGGGAAATTCATGAAAACGGCAAAACAGACGAACAACGCAGTTATAATCCAGACAGATGGGTCTGTCACAAATATAGTGCTAGCAAATTAAATTCCCTTTACTTTCGGCATGGGTTGTCAGGCAGGTCCCGCTAATTGTAATTAATTAAGATACCTAATTATGTAAAAAATATTATATAAATATATATGTAGAATTAATATATGTATATAATTTTTTTTAAATATTTTTATTTATATATAGGTATATGTATAGTGATATATACGTATATATTTATGTATATAGATATATATTATTTCGTTCTACGTGTATTTTGATATAAATATATATTAAGATCACAATACAGTTAGAACAAAATAACACACATCTATATATTTAATTATTTTTTTTAATTTTTAAAAAAAAAATTTTTTAACGTATTTACATATAAACATTTTTTATATTATATATAAATATATATATAACAATAATTATATATTTAATCAGTATCTGTCTACGTGTAATTTGATATTAATATATATAGATATATATATAATTATATATATATTAATAGTAAAATACACCTATACAGTGTACGTGTGTGTATGTATATGTGTATATATATACTTAGATCATATATATATATATATATATATATATATATACATATATATGATCTAAGTATATATTATTATTTTTTTTACACTTTTAACATTTATTTTATTTTCAGCCTGCAGGGGGACCACCTGTCATTACAGGCAGCCCCCCCTGCTGCCAATGCAGGAGGCAGCTATCCCGGCCATGTGATTGTGAGGTCCTCGCAAGGACCTCACTCTCACATGGCCAGGAGGCACCGGAGGAGGAGGATCTGCCGCGGGTGGCTCCCTGGGAATCCCCCCCACCGCGATCGCCGGCGTGGGATCGCCGGTGACCGGGTAAGTAAGGAAAGACCGGAGGGCGTACTTTTACGCCCGGCGGCGTTTAGAGCCGCCTAAAATAGGGCATAATAGTACGCCCTCCGGTCTTAAGGGGTTAAACATAGAAACATAGAAACATAAACATAGAAACATAGAATGTGACGGCAGATAAGAACCATTCGGCCCATCTAGTCTGCCCAATTTTCTAAATACTTTCATTAGTCCTTAGCCTTATCTTATAGTTAGGATAGCCTTATGCCTATCCCACGCATGCTTAAACTCCTTTACTGTGTTAACCTCTACCACTTCAGCTGGAAGGCTATTCCATGCATCCACTACCCTCTCAGTAAAGTAATACTTCCTGATATTATTTTTAAACCTTTGTCCCTCTAATTTAAGACTATGTCCTCTTGTTGTGGTAGTTTTTCTTCTTTTAAATATAGTCTCCTCCTTTACTGTGTTGATTCCCTTTATGTATTGAAATGTTTCTATCATATCCCCCCTGTCTCGTCTTTCCTCCAAGCTATACATGTTAAGATCCTTTAACCTTTCCTGGTAAGTTTTATCCCGCAATCCATGAACCAGTTTAGTAGCCCTTCTCTGAACCCTCTCTAAGGTATCAATATCCTTCTGAAGATACGGTCTCCAGTACTGTGTACAATACTCCAAGTGAGGTCTCACCAGTGTTCTGTACAATGGCATGAGCACTTCCCTCTTTCTACTGCTAATACCTCTCCCTATACAACCAAGCATTCTGCTAGCATTGCCTGCTGCTCTATTACATTGTCTGCCTACCTTTAAGTCATCAGAAATAATCACCCCTAAATCCCTTTCCTCATATGTTGAGGTTAGGACTCTATCAAATATTCTGTACTCTGCCCTTGGGTTTTTACGTCCAAGATGCATTATCTTGCACTTATCCACATTAAATGTCAGTTGCCACAATTCTGACCATTTTTCTAGTTTATCTAAATCATTTGCCATTTGAACATCAACCCTGGAACAGCAACCCTGTTACATATCTTAGTATCATTAGCAAAAAGACATATCTTACCATCAAGACCTTCTGCAATATCACTAATAAAAATATTAAAGAGAATGGGTCCAAGTACAGATCCCTGAGGTACCCCATTGGTGACAAGTCCAAGCTTCGAATATATTCCATTAACTACAACCCTCTGTTGCCTGTCACTCAGCCACTGCCTTACCCATTCAACAATATTGAATCCAAACTTAAAGATTGCAGTTTATTGATAAGCCTTCTATGTGCAACAGTGTCAAAAGCCTTACTGAAATCTAGGTAAGCAATGTCTACTGCACCACCCTGATCTATAATTTTAGTTACCCAATCAAAAAAATCAATAAGATTAGTTTGGCATGATCTCCCTGAAGTAAACCCATGTTGTCTCTGATCTTGAAATCCATGTGTTTTAGATGTTCATCAATCCTATCCTTTAACATGGTTTCCATCACTTTCCCCACTACTGAAGTAAGGCTTACTGGCCTATAGTTGCCCGACTCCTCCCTATTACCTTTCTTGTAAATGGGCACAACATTCGCTAACTTCCAATCTTCTGGGACTACTCCTGTTAACAATGTCACTTGTCACCACACTGTTTTGTCTTACAGTTTAGGTGGGGATATTTATATAATATGGTATTGACTGATTTTGCACTGGGTGGCTGCATTTTTTTTTATACGTACATTTAATTGGCTAATCACTTTTTCGATTCCGCTCCTCTCGTTTCAGTTTAAAGTTTTCTTGATGGTGCCATGCTTGAATTTCCCTCTCAGCTGAAGAATATTGTTGGGATTCGTTGCTTACATCCGAGACAGGCCGTTAATTGTGTCTTCCAAGATCTAATAAATGATGTTCTGCATGATATTCTATCTTTGTGTGCTGTTGTGTATTTGGATGACATCATCATCCATTCCCCCTATCTTTAAACACATCATCAGCATGTTAGTATGGTATTAACCAGATTGCTCTAAAATGGATTGTCCTATAAGTTAGGAAAAAGCCTTTTCGATCAAACTACAGTACAATTTCTAGGTTATGTCCTAACTGATAAAGGTTTTAGTATGTATCCTACAAAGCTAGAAGCCATTACGTCCTGGACGCTTCCCCATGGACTCAAGGCCATTCAACGATTCATTGGATTTTCCAATTATTATAGGAAATTTACAAAAAATTATCTTCTATAATAAGCCCCATTACTCACATGACTAAAAAATTTACTAATCCACATGAGTGGAAACCAGAAGCTCTGAATGCCTTCCAAATCTTGAAAGAAGCATTTTCCCTCCAGTGTTAATACATCCTGACACGTCGTTACCGTTTATACTAGAGGTAGATGCTTCTGAATCCGGTGTAGAGAAAGACTTCTAAAGACCCACCCATGTTATTTTTATTCAAAGAAATTATCAGACTCTGAAAAGAATTATGATATAGGTAACAGGGAACTTCCAGCTACAGTGTTAGCATTTAAGGAATGGAGACACTTACTAGAAGGTTCCAAATATGGTGATAACGGATTACAAAAACCTCTTATACACCCTGCAAATTCTATTTAAGTGTCACAAAGATTAAATATTTTGTTTTTCAGTTTAACCCATGGATGGCATTGTGTCTCAGGGCTCTTTTGATCACTGAAAACAATCTCGGACACCTGTGATGATTAGATTGCCAGGTGAGCCCAATTTAAGGAAAAACTACTAAAGGAGGGTGTTCCACATTATTAAGCAGAGCACCATTTTCATGCAAAAAGGGTGAAGAAAAATGATCTCTCTGCTGCCGAAAAGAGTGAAATAGTTCAATGCCTTGGACGAGGTATGAAAACATTAGATATTTCACGAAAACTTAAGCGTGATCATCGCACTATTAAGAGATTTGAGGCTGATTTAGAGCACAGACGGGTTCGTGCACATAAAGGCACATTGAGAAAGATTTCTGCCAGATCCATGCATCGGATCAAGAGAGCAGCTGCTAAAATACCATTACATAGCAGCAAACAGATATTTGAAGCTGCTGGTGCCTCTGGAGTCCCACGGACATCAAGGTGTAGAGTCCTCCAGAGTCTTGCAACTGTGCATAAACCTGCTATTCGGCCACCACTAACCAATGCTCACAAGCAAAAACAGCTGCATTGGGCAGAAAAATACATGAAGACTAATTTTCAAACAGTCCTTTTCACTGATGAGTGCCGTGCAACTCTGGATGGTCCAGATGGATGGAGTAGTGGAGGTGGAGTCAGGTTTTGAGCTGGAATCATAGGACCCTTAGGGTCCCCGAAGGTGTAAAGATTACCTCTGCAAAGTATGTGGATTTTCTTGCTGACCACTTTCTTCCCTGGTACATAAGGAAGAACTATGCTTTCCGTAATAAAATCATCTTCATGCATGACAGTGCACCATCTTATGCTGCAAAGAATACCTCTGCATCAATGGCTGCTATGGGGATAAAAGGAGAGAAAGTCATGGTGTGGCCTCCATCCTTCCCTTACCACAATCCTATTGAGAACCTTTGGAGCATCCTCGAGCAAAAGATCTATGAGGGTGGGAGACAGCTTACATCCAAACAGCAGCTCTGGGAGGCTATTCTGACATCTTGCAAACAAATTCAAACAGAAACTGTCCAAAAACTCACAAGTTCAATGGATGCAAGACTTGTGAAGCTGCTATCAAATAAGGGGTCCTATGTATGTAACGTGACCTGTTAAAATGTTTAAAAAGTTAAAATGTTTTTATAAGTTTGATTGAAATAGCTTTTTATTTCAGTAAATATGCTGCAAACACAACAAATGAAAATTTTCAGTTCTTTACAACCTATAAAGTGTTTTGAAACTTACTGTGCGTAATAATTTGGAACAGTGCATTGTAAGTTTTTTATGTTTAAAAAAAATACTGTTATCATTAGGAGGTGTGTTCAATAAAATTTGAATTGTACTCTTAAGAGTTGATAACATGAGAATTATGCTGACTGTTATTTACATCACCAATGTTTAGGTAAATGAGAAAAATATAATTTTCATAATAATTTGGAACAGGGTGTATAGTTGAAGCTAAACGTTTGTCTTTCAGACAAGGAAGATGGTCCCTGTTTTTATCACGCTTTCAATACTCGAATACATACAGGCCTGGGTATCACAATGCTAAAGTAGATGCTATCGCCCGACAGTTCGAACAAATAGAAAAAAGACCCACTGAACCTGAGACCATTGTACCTCCTACCATCATTATTGCAGCCACTCACCTTAGTTTTTCTTCACTTTTACTGGACCAAATTAATAAATACCAGAATCAGGAACCTCTTGATAAACCTGCTGATTTATTATATGTCAAGGAAAGGGACAGAAAGTGTTGTCTTTATTTCATGATTCCAAGAAAGTCTGCCATCCTGGTATACAGAAAACATATAAAAGTATCACACAATAGTTTTGTTGGCCTTCTTCTCTGAAAGAGGTCAATGATTATGTACAGGCAGGGCAACCATCAGGGGGTGAGAACCATGATGGTTGTCACGGGCCTGGGGGCCCAGCAACCTGGGCCCCACTAGTAGCGGCGGAATTGCCGCCGGTGCAGTTGCATGTATGTCAGTATGTCTGTATGTATGTCTGCATGTCATTATGAATGTATGTATGTGTGTATGGATGTCAGTATATGCATGCATGTCAGTATGTATGAATGTATGTCTGTCAGTATCAATGTATGTCATTATGAATGTATGTCTGTGTGTGTATGGATGTCAGTGTCTGTATGAATGTATGTATGTATGCGTGTATGTATGTCGGTGTCTGTATGTATGTCAGTATGTATGTATGTGTCTCTATGTCCTTATGCATGTGTGTCTGTATGTATGTTAGTATGTGTCTTTCTGTCACTATGTATGCCTGTGTGTCTGTATATGTGTGTATGTCTCAGTATGTATGCCTATATGCATGTATGTCTGTTTCAGTATGTGTGTCTGTTAGTATGTATCTGTGTGTGTGTGTATCTGTGTCCTTTTGTATCAGTGTGTGTTTGTGTCTGTGTGTGTATTCCTGTGGGCGGGATTGGAGGAGGACCCTGTGGGCAGACTTGGAGGCAGACTCCCAGACCCTGAGCTTTGTTAGGGGCCCCAAAACTTCTGGTGGCGGCCCTGTGTACAGGCATGCGATGTCTGAACAAAATCTAAATCTGTGTCTCATAAACCAGCTGGTCCTATTATGCCTCTGTCCATCCCAAGGATGCCATGGAACATCTTTCTATGGATTTTATTGTAGATCCTCCTCCCTCTGAAGGTCATACAGTCATTCTTATGGTCACAGACAGGTTTTCCAAGATGGCTCACTTTATTCCCTTAAAAAACTCCCCTCTGCTGCTCAACTTGGAATGTGCCTAGGAAGAATACGGCAAAACCTCCATTTGGTGCCCCTGGTCTTGTAAAAGCCAGCGATGGTACTATTATGCCTATTAAGGAACTCTACAACCTTGAAAGCTATCTGGATGCTATGAGGTATGTTGAAGCTAACACTCCTGAGGACAACTCCAAGTAAGTGTCAACCTGCTCTTCCTTACAACCTGTAACCTTAGGTACACCGATGCCTACCTTTAAAAAAATCTTCTGTACCTCAGACTCTCAATTCTAGGTTTATGAAGAAAAACAAAAAACCTATCACTACACTGTGACAGAACCATCTGCCTGCTTGTATTTTAGTTGCATTCGTCTGTTTGTATCCCGTTCGTATGAATGGCTGTTTTCTATAGCCCAGCCATTCGAATAACTTGTTTTTCCCGAACAAACCTGCCGAACGGACGGCCACCCAGGAGAGAAGTGTGCTGCTGGTTAACCTATTGATCCCAATTAGAACGTTGTGGTTAACCGCAGATACTTCTCAATTAAACCGAATTCAGGGTGGTCGTCGTTCGTATGTCGACCACGAGGCAGCGGCCATTTTAAACCACGCGAAAGCCCAGCGGTGTTTGGCTCTATTTCTATGGAACTAAAAACGGACACTTTTTCTGCCGAACACCGCTGAAACAACGGAACGCCTGGCTGTCTCCACGAAAGCATACGAATACCGGCCGTTCGGGAGGTTTGGAGCATACGAAAAGACTTAACCCAGATAGCCTTCCCATGGAGTCATTCGTATACCGAAAGACTGTAAGAACTTTGACTCCATGGCGATTGAACTATGTGTGTGGGATCTGAGCGCTATTCGCTAATAATATGCACTCAGATCCAGGCTATCTGGGGATATGTGATGCGAATGGGAAATGTTCGGTTATTTTAAAGTTATGCATTTTTATGTCTTTTATGATTTTATATTTAAGATGGCGACTGGCTTTGTCCTGGAGATAATTGAGTTACTTGGTAATTATCTCCAGGGCAGAGGGGAGGGAATCATAATGCACTGTGGGTAAAATCTGTGACTGTGTGACTGGAATGTCCCCATATCTGTCTGTCATTTAAGTCTCCCATTTGGTCCCCTAGGGGAGTGTCCACCAGGTGGGAGACCTGCATAAATACGGGCAGGTAGCCCACAGTAAGGCCAGATCTTGTTTGACCCTCAATGCGGAGCTTCTGTCTCGTTATTGGGGGGATTTCTTCTTCACGTTTAGAGACTGCTGGATGGAAACGAAAGCCGCTTGGTGAATATTGTTGTTCGGCGGCTAGCAGCAGTTCGTGTATTGCCGTTCGGGAGTTTGGAGCCGTTCACGGATCCCGGTCGGGAGATTGCCGCTTCCCCTGCATTTACATAGTTACATAGTTACATAGCTGAAAAGAGACTTGCGTCCATCAAGTTCAGCCTTCCTCACATTTGTTTTTTGCTGTTGATCCAAAAGAAGGCAAAAAAACCCAGTTCGTGAACTACAGGTCAGGCGAACGGAGTTACTGATATTGCAGCCGGGGAAGGTCTACTAAACGGCGGTTTTGCCTAAAGACACTGGAGGTGTCTTAACATACACTAAGAGTAAAAGAAAATAACATAACTAAAGCCATACCTCCTGAGTGCACCAAAACCTTTAAACGGTACTATTGTAAGTCTAAAAGACTTAACCATGTTTGAGGAGTTGCTGAGAAACAAAGAGAAGAAGAAAACCAAGAGAAAGAAATTATGCTTTCCGGTTTCCATGGTTTTTGATGATTGGTCTGTATGTTTCTTTGAACTGACATACTTTTCAGTTCCTCCACAGAACTTCGCTTCTTGAAGGGGGGATTGTGTCAGGATCCTATCCTGACAACTATGTTCTTTGTTCATTTATTTCTGTTCCTTTAAATAAAGTTCCTCCTCTCCACCACTAGTGGCCGCACTAGTCACTAGTCACTCACTTGTATAACATGAATCAAGTTCTGCTATAAAAGGCCACACCCGACAAATCAAGTGGCTTTTACATTGAAGTTGATGTTCATACTAAAATACTTCAAATCCAAGCTCCTGTGAAGCAACCTATGACTTACCTTAATTGCTTCCAACCTGATTTTCGATCAACTTTGCTCCATACTAACATGAACTGCTTCCAACCTGATTTACTACCAACCTTGCTCCATACCAACCTGGATGGCTTACAACTCTGCTTTATCCTGCCAACCTGTATTATACAAACCTGCATGTGATGGATCACCTGTCACCCCGACAGGGTACCTCTGCCAACAGATGCTTTCTAGCTGATGCCGAGGACCATAAGCACCGCACCGGACACCACAAGCACCGCAGACTCCACAACCGCCGTAGCTTAACTGGAATCTCGCCATCTTCCTCCCACCCTGCACATCTGACATCCAGGACCGTGTGGAAAAGACCTCTCCTCCAGAGAGCCTAGCAGGAACTGCTCTTAGAAGAGCTAGTGATTAGAACCAAGGGGAGTAAAAGGAGTATAGCAATCCCCAGTGTGAATATAGCAGTTCCCCTCCAATCACGAGATGAGGCTACATGTTAAGGGTTAAACAGGAACTCAATTTTAATGGAGGCACACTGGCTTTTTATGCAAGATTCCCAACAAAGGTGACGCCCAGGTGGACCTTGTTGGGCACAGGGGCACAAAGTGTACAAGCCAATGAAGACAATTTGACAATGAATGACACTCCCACATACAGTACACAATCCCTCCCCTCTGCCTGTGATATAAGTAAGGTAGATAATGCATTAACTTATATTATCCCCAGGCAGAAAAAACATACATTTATATTAAGTACCATAAGTACCCCAAAATACAACATATCCCCATGTCACATCCCCTGATAGCTCTGATCTGGGTGAACAACATATCCAAAAATCATCCAGATCAGATAAGGGGTTCAGAAATTTTATGGAAGTCATATTTTTGCCCAGGCGCAGGCATGGTCCTGTGGCGAAACCAACCTCGCCACGTGTCCTTGGAGGGGGCTGCTTGCCCGCCTCTTGCCTTTAGACTATGGCCCCTGTTCTTTTTCCCTGCAGAAAGGCTGGTTTGTGCCTTTCTGCGGACTGTTAAAGCCATGCTACCCCAGATAGCTATGCCATGGAGCCCAGGAGTATACTGAAAGACTGTATGAAAGACTTTGGCTCCATGGCGATTGAACTGTATGTATGTGATCTGGGCGCCATCCGGTAATAATGTGCGCTCAGATCTAAGCTATCTGGGGATAGGTAGAATGTCTGTATTTTATGTATTTTATTGTAGTTTTATGTCTTTTATTGTCCTTTGTCTGCCATTTGGCTAATGGAGTTTTGCCTCTGTCCTTGGAGATAATTGAATTACTTCTCAATTATCTCCACTATAGAAGACTCCGTGGAACTGGTTTTGGGCAGAAAAACCATGCTTCATTTAGTCACAAAGGACTTTCCCTTAACTTTTGAACCCCTGGTCTGATTCGTGCCATTTTTTAATATGTTGTTCCCCTGAATGGATTGATTATGAAAATGTATGTTTTATGTTTGTGACATGTATATTTTAGAAGTTATAAATATTGTGTAAAAACTGTATTCCTCTGCCGGTGATAATGAGATTACCCATTGTGTTCAGTAATCATATCACAGGCAGAGGGGAGGATTTTGTGTGGGAGTGTCTGGGTGTATTGTACGGATTGATTGGTTGTTTTGTAATGCCCTGTGGGCTGTACTATGTTTGTGGATTGGGAATAAAAGAGACTGTATGTGACAGTACAGAGAGTTCCTGCTTAACCCTCAAAGTGAAGTGTCGTCTCATTATTGGGGGAAGGATTTATTGTATGCTGTTCCAGTTTGACTGCTAGGAGAGTAAACCTATTCGTATGGTTCCTATTCAACTGTCTACAGCATTCAATGCTTGAGAGGATTCATATGCTTCTCCGGTTCGGTGGTTGTGGTGTCTGCTGCAGTGCGTGGAGTCCTCAGGAAGTGCTAGGAGCATCCATTAACGGAGGTACCCAGTCGAGGTGCCAGGTGATCCGTTACAGGTCCCATGCCCAAAACAGTTCAATAGAATCGCGGCTAAGTGCCGTTGGAGGACCGACCGGGAACCACAAAATCTTCATGCCGAATATAGTTCCAGGGCATTTGCGGCTAAGTCCCCCTGAAGTCTATTCGCGGTTTTGGTCCATACGAACAAGATGGCCGCCACCGCGTGTTCGAATGTCGAATGGCGGCCACTTCGACTGTTTGGGAATTCAAATGACCATTGTTTAAAGTCCCAATAGCCACAAATAGGGTCTCTTAACCAAAATAAATTAAAGGGGCCATAGTCACAGGGTAAAAGGCTGGCAAGTAGTCCCCTCCAAAAACCAGTGGCGAAGTGGCTTTTGTCACACTGCTTAACCGCTATCTGGACATTGCTGCTTAATCTTATTTACAAGGTGTTATTTTCTTACCCTGAAACCTTATTGTTCTTTATACCTGTCTTACTTTTCTACCTATTAGACATGTGCAATTCGTTTCATTCCGAATGTTAATTCGGACGAATTTTGGGCAATTCGGACAATCGGTTCGCCCCAATGAACGATACAAGAGAAGGTTCAAAGTGACTTCTTAGCGTTTAATGAGCTGTGTAACAGGTTATATACAGCAGGAAACAGGGGTGGTCGTTACAAACATTATCCAATCTTAATAAAATCGTCAATCTGTTCGGGCCTTGCTCAAAGCTAATGTTATGGACAGATGAATTAAAATAAAATGGCTATTTACTAATGTCTATTTATTCTGTGGTCACTATGTTAAAACTGGCTGCTAGAGTAAATATTCCCTCCCTACAATGTGTTCAGTTGCTATTTCCTCTGTAAATTCTTCATCCTGCTAGCATCCCCCTTCCTATCAGAGCAAGCCTCGTGTAACCAAAATTCCTGTGTTAACAGCTTACTTTACTAACTCCTCCCCCACTTCCTTTGTGCAAAGTAACAGCTATATGCCACGTGTAACAAAATGGAGAATCACTGTTAAAGAAACTACTCACTCCCCCTCCCATCGTGTATCCAATATAGGTGGGAGAAGTCTGTAATGACGACACTACATCCTGTAGGGGGGGGGTTTAGACAAGACCCCTTAGACTGTTAACCAATTGTTGAATGTACACTGTATGTTTAAACTGTGACGTATTTTTGCTTTAAGAAGGAGCCCCCACTCCGGGTAATAAAGGCATTCTTTGGTTTTTCACTGTTCAGAAACTTTGTCTCCGGTGTGAATTACTTCTAGGGAAAGCGTGCACGCATTAATCAATCAATTTGGAAGGACAAATTATCAAAGTTTTCTTTGATCCAAAACACTAAGTTTCACTATAACTGCACACTTCAAATTAATATGCATGTGCACTAAGAATTAAAGATATGCAGTTATGATCAAAGGGGGAAACACAGGAAATAAGGCCAACAGTAGAAACATACAGGATATAACTAGAGTTGAGCAAACATTACGTTTTTTGGACCAAGGACCCGAACATGGACATATCAGTGTACAGTTGCAAGAAAAAGTATGTGAACCCTTTGGAATGATATGGATTTCTGCACAAATTGGTCATAAAATGTGATCTGATCATCATCTAAGTCACAACAATAGACAATCACAGTCTGCTTAAACTAATAACACACAAAGAATGAAATGTTGCCATGTTTTTATTGAACACACCATGTAAACATTCACAGTGCAGGTGGAAAAAGTATGTGAACCCCTAGACTAATGACATCTCCAAGAGCTAATTGGAGTGAGATGTCAGCCAACTGGAGTCCAATCAATGAGATGAGATTGGAGGTGTTGGTTACAGCTGCCCTGCCCTATAAAGAACACACACCAGTTCTGGGTTTGATTTTCACAAGAAGCATTGCCTGATGTGAATGATGCCTCACACAAAAGAGCTCTCAGAAGACCTACGATTAAGAATTGTTGACTTGCATAAAGCTGGAAAGGGTTATAAAAGTATCTCCAAAAGCCTTGCTGTTCATCAGTCAACGGTAAAACAAATTGTGTATTAATGGAGAAAGTTCAGCACTGCTGCTACTCTCCCTAGCAGTGGCCGTCCTGTAATGATGACTGCAAGAGTACAGCGCAGACTGCTCAATGAGGTGAAGAAGAATCCTAGAGTGTCAGCTAAAGACTTACAAAAGTCACTGGCAAATGCTAACATCCCTGTTAGCGAATCTGCAATACGTAAAACACTAAACAAGAATGGATTTCATGGGCGGATACCACAGAGGAAGCCACTGCTGTCCAAACAAAACATTGCTGTATGTTTACAGTTTGCACAAGAGCACCTGGATGTTCCACAGCCGTACTGGCAAAATATTCTGTGGACAGAGGAAACCAAAGTTGAGTTGTTTGGAAGAAACTATGTGTGGCGAAAAAAAGGCACAGCACACCAACATCAAAACCTCATCCCAACTGTGAAGTATGGTGGTGGGGGCATCATGGTTTGGACGGATTGCTATCATCGAAGGAAAAATGAATTCCCAAGTTTATCAAGGGATTTAGGGGTGATTATTTCTGATGACTTAAAGGTAGGCAGACAATGTAATAGAGCAGCAGGAAATGCTAGCAGAATGCTTGGTTGTATAGGTAGAGATATTAGCAGTAGAAAGAGGGAAGTGCTCATGCCATTGTACAGAACACTGGTGAGACCTCACTTGGAGTATTGTACACAGTACTGGAGACCGTATCTTCAGAAGGATATTGATACCTTAGAGAGGGTTCAGAGAAGGGCTACTAAACTGGTTCATGGATTGTGGGATAAAACTTACCAGGAAAGGTTAAAGGATCTTAACATGTATAGCTTGGAGGAAAGACGAGACAGGGGGGATATGATAGAAACATTTAAATATATAAAGGGAATTAACACAGTAAAGGAGGAGACTATATTTAAAAGAAGAAAAACTACCACAACAAGAGGACATAGTCTTAAATTAGAGGGACAAAGGTTTAAAAATAATATCAGGAAGTATTACTTTACTGAGAGGGTAGTGGGTGCATGGAATAGCCTTACAGCTGAAGTGGTAGAGGTTAACACAGTAAAGGAGTTTAAGCATGTGTGGGATAGGCATAAGGCTATCCTAACTATAAGATAAGGCCAGGGACTAATGAAAGTATTTAGAAAATTGGGCAGACTAGATGGGCCGAATGGTTCTTATCTGTCGTCACATTCTATGTTTCTATAGTGATGGAAACCATGTTAAAGGATAGGATTGATGAACATCTAAAAAAAAAGACATTTTGCAGGAGAACTTAAGGCCATCTGTCTACCAGCTGAAGCTCAATAGAAGATGGGTGTTGCAACAGGACAATGACCCAAAGCATAGAAGTAAACCAACAACAGAATGGCTTAAACAGAAGAAAATACGCCTTCTGAAGTGGCCCAGTCAGAGTCCTGACCTCAACCCGATTGAGATGCTGTGGCATGACCTCAAGAAAGCGATTCACACCAGACATCCCAAGAATATTGCTGAACTGAAACAGTTCTCTAAAGAGGAATGGTCAAGAATTACTCCTGACTGTTGTGCACGTCTGATCTGCAACTTCAGGAAACGTTTGGTTGAAGTTATTGCTGCCAAAGGAGGTTCAACTAGTTATTAAATCCAAGGGTTCACATACTTTTTCCACCTGCACTGTGAATGTTTACATGGTGTGTTCAATAAAAACATGGCAACATTTCATTCTTTGTGTGTTATTAGTTTAAGCAGACTGTGATTGTCTATTGTTGTGACTTAGATGATGATCAGATCACATTTTATGACCAATTTGTGCAGAAATCCATATCATTCCATAGGGTTCACATACCTTTTCTTGCAACTGTATGTTCTGCTTGGAGTACGGTGTTCAGCGATTTAATGGCGCGTTTTCAAAGGCTGCAGGGCAGCCAATCAACAAGTGTTTGACTTGTGTGCCCTTAGAAGCCATCACAGCCATGCCTACTAATGGCATGGCTGTGATTGGCCAGTGCAGCATGTGACCCAGCCTCTATATATAAGCTGGACGCACATGAGGTCTTATTAGTGTAGGGAGAGGATGCTGCTGTGAGGGACAGCTTAGGAAAGAATTCTGCAAACTAGTACATTAGTGGGGTGCACTTCATATCTGAGAGTCAAATAGAAGCGTCAAATACTGCGGTTATAGAGCAATTGTGAACATTCTAATTGTTTTGCTGCTAAACTGCTAAATAGTACATTTTGGGGCCTGCTCTTCATATCTGAGAGTCAAATAGAAGTGTCAAATAGTGCGGTTACTGCGCAGTTGTAAACATTCTAATTGTTTTGCTGCTAATCTGCTGCTTACATTGGAGTTTTAAAAAGTCAATTTTTTTGGGGGGTGCTAAATAGTATATTTGGGGTGTTCACGTCATATCTGAGAGTCAAATCGAAGTGTAATTTTGATTTGAATTTACTACATCGGTCACTTGTAATATTGTTTCACACCTACAACACTTGTTACACAGATCTAAGTGATAGAAAACATTGATATTTTCTACACTAGAAACTACCAGATAACAAGCTGCTATATTTAAACCAGTGATCAATAGCTAAGAGGTACTTCAACAATATTGTAATTCTGGGGCAATACCCTCACAAGTCAAACTGAGAGGTCAGTTTATAGGGACAACTGTTGCCTGGATACAATTCTAAAACAATTTCCATATGTTCTTTGCAGACTTTACATGCTGGAAAAACACAGGTGCCAACTGCTGTGGCTTTCTGCAGTGTGCATTCTGGCAAGGAGGGCAGGGTTGAGGAGTGGGTGGAAGATGATGTGGAGGATGATGAGGTCCTAGACCCTACATGGAATCAAGGTCATGCGAGTGATGTGTGCAGTTTGGAGGTATGCCTGATGTTGAAGTTAGGAGTCACAGTGTGGAATGGATTAGCAGGGTCTGGTGCAGGGTAACCACACACCCCCTGGTGTTGAGCACCAGCGTTTGTGCGGCCACATACCAGGACCCTGATGCAGCTTCAGTAAAAAGAGTTCTGGATACCAGAAGCCATCACCAGACTGATCCGCAACTTGGAACAGGATGTGACATTCACTGTAGCGGCTGTGCACACTTTTGGCGTTGTCACCCTGCTGCTGCTCACCTGTCTGCACTGCAGCATAACTTCGGCCTTCCCGCTCACCGCCTCATGAGACTGTGCGAGCAGCAGCAGGCGATAGTGGAGTTTCAACTGCAGCACGCACGGGTCAGTGGCTCTGCACCAGACTTCCCTCCAATTGATCAGAGTTAAAGGATTTCAAGTGGACTCATTACAATTACAGGGTCTCTAAAGAGTCCTGTATTGTTATTTGTCGTCACTACCTTCCCGCGTTGGGAGTGGGTCATTTGCGCGCCTGCTGCCTTCCTTGCATGTGGTAGCCGTTTCTCAGGGTCCCTGTACGGAATGGAACCCTGATACCCTGTTACCTGTGGTCACCATGGTAGGTGCAGAAACTGACATTGAAAGTTGATATGGATGACATCGAATGCAAAGTCGCCGTCACAGGGATGTGCGATTGGCCTGAGGTTCTCTAGAGTCAACAAAGTGCCTGCGCAACTATAATGTCAACAGCTACTCTGCGGAACAGAGTTGTCTTTTTTTATATGTCCCAATATTTTGGGTGCTACCCCAATTGAAAAATAAATATATATATTTATAAAAAACAGTGTTGGCTACCTCATCCTCCTCCACTGCTGCTTCCACCTACACCACCGCAGTCACCACCTTCTCAACCTAAGGGTCACTTAGTATAAACTAGGTACACATTAGCAGAGGCTTGTGAAGGCCTTTTCTCCATGCATCAGGAGTTGAGCATTTCTCCATGCATCAGGACTGCAAGAAATGCGCCGCAAATGTTACTTTTTTTGTATGTCACAATATTTTGTGGGCTACCACAATTTAAAAAAAAAAAAAAAACATTAAAAAAACAGTGTTGGCTACCTTATCCTCCTCCTCCACCACTGCTTCCACCTACACCGCCATGGTCACCGCCTCCTCTACCTATGGGTCACTTAGTATCAGAGGCGGCTCTAGACTTTGCAAGGCCTTAGGCGAAAGTCAAACATGAGGCCCCCCATTTACACCATTAGTGAAAAAAAATTGCCGCAGCTCCCTATGCCGCTGCGTTGTGAGCACTTTTACTGTAGATATGACATAAATTGCTAATCATTTGTATACGATTGCTGGGTATGATTGTATAGCCTGACATTTCCCCACATATTCTAAATTCCTTAACATGTATATTATCACATATGTGTTTCCCTATGTATTTTATATGTATGTATGTATGTATGTATGCATATATATGTTGCTTGCAACTTTATCTTTGCATTGCCCATATCATACCACAACCACACTGCAGACACACGCACACATTTAAACACTAATACGCAAATACATATACACACTGATACATGCACATGCATTTACACACACACACACACACACAAACACACTGATGCACACATATTGACTAATACAGACATACAGTCACAATGTGTTTATCTGGCTGTGTGTATTTCTGAATGTGTCTGGCATTGTCTGTCTGTGTATGTGCCTGAGAGTGCGTCTGACAGTGAGTACCCTTGTTTGTGAATGTATGTTTCTGTGAGCATGTGTATGTTTGTGTCTAGGACCGTATGTGTGTGTGTGGTAGCTGCTTGTGGTATTTTTTGTATATGGACTGTGGCCTTTGTGCATTTTGTCTGTGGTGACAGTGTGTGTGTGTGGGGAATGGTGACAGGGTGTGTTACAGGGTGTCGAAAGGGAAGACTGTGTGTGTGTGAGTGGAGGGGATGACAGAGTGTGAAATGACGTGAAAGAGAGTGGAGGGGGCTGACAGAGTGTGGAGAGGTGTGACAGAGTGTGGAAGGGGGTGACAGATTGTGGAAGGGATTAACAGAGTGTGAAAGGGGGTGACAGGTCGTTGAGGGAGGGATGGGGTGACAGAGTTAGGGAAGGTAGGGGTGACAGGGGACAGAGTGAGGGAAGATGGGGGTGACAGGGGACAGAGTGAGGGAAGGAGGTGGTGACAGGTGTCAGAATTAGGGTAAAGGGGGTGACAGGTGGCAGAGTGAGGGCCACAGTGAGGGGGTGACAGTTGTCAGTGAGGGAGGGGCTCACAGGGGGCAGAGTGAGGGGGTGACAGAGGGCAGAGTCAGGGAGGGAGGGGGTGACAGCGGGCTTAGTGAGAGGATGACAGTGGGCTTGGTGAGGGGGCGACAGGGGACTTGGTGAGGG
>OW240915.1:1953015-1965898 GCA_933207985.1 Pelobates cultripes
TGTTTTAAAATCCAATATGCCCAAATAGAGTGCTTGAACGGCAATACACCCCAGGGGCCATAGTCACAGGGCAAGAGGCAGGAAAGAAGGCCTCTCCAAAATCTCATGGCAAACTCCCAGTTTGTCACAGGTAAGTACTCAAAAGACTTGGTGAAGGGGGCGGAGCCTGACCATCAACCTGGGGAGACGCCATTCTTATGGGCTCCTCCACAAACCTCGTTAAATCCGGGGAAAATCACGCCACAACTGGCCCATCCAGCCACTGAAAGTGGACACACAGATTCTCCAACCCATCCTGAAACGGTAGATGCCGTTCTTTGCGGCCGCCCATCAACCCAAGCGAAGAAAGAGAATCGGGGCCTACCCCACGCTGACGCACACAGGCCTGGAGGCGATCCTGAGCGGCACAGTGGCAAGGCAAGTGTGGGACTGGGCGACCCCCACGACGACTGATACACCGGCACACATGCCAGCTATGGGTCGCCGCTCCCAACGACCGCAACACACAGCAGACAGCAGGGATATCGGGGCCATGCTTCAGAGGCCTATACAGGCCAAAACCGCCCCTGCCGAACCCCCGAGCCCCGCAGCCCACACTCACCACCCAGAAATGGCGGCCTCCAGGGACACCCAGGTAGAGAGCCCAAAACAGAGGGATGATACAGCCGACACGGCCCCAATCACCAGACAGGATCTAAAAACCCTCCTGACGGACTTTCACACAATTCTAGCGACGGAACTTGCTCCCATCAAAAAAGACATCAAAGCAATTACCAGCAGGGTGCAGGCAACCGAAAAAGACATCACGAGCCTGCAGGAACATCTATCCGACCTACAAGAATCAGTGCAGCAGGTACACACACAACATAGAGCCATAACTGCACAGCTCACTGCTCTGGAAGAAAAACAAAGACGCACTAATATAAAGATAAGGAGCATCCCTGCGGAAGTCACACCAAACGAACTGCCACACTATTCAAGGCGCCTCATAGCCACAATCTTGCCTCCAGTTGCAGCCAAAAAACTAGCCGCAGCAGAGATATATCGCTTACCCTCATCCGCCAGGGCACCGAAAAACACAGCCCGAGATGTGATACTCAGATGTCCAACAATACAAGACAAAATACAGCTCATGACGGCCCTTAAAGGGAAAACACCACTGGATTTTGAAGGAACTACACTGTACTTTTTCCAGGACCTAACGAAAGCCACCCTCACCTGGAGAAAAACCTTCTCTTCTCTCACCGGTGGCTTGAGGTCAGTGGGCATCGAATACAGATGGGGGCCCAACGGTTCCGTAATGGTGCACCGGAACGGAACTCAACACACACTCACCTCAATGGAAGGTGCACCCGAGTTTTTGAAGGCACTGGGACTGGACATCCCGATCGCTGCTACCCCACATGGGAGGCCAACCACTGCTAGCTGGGACCCAGAACACATCACCCCCTTTGTTCCAAGGGCCGGGAGCTCCAAGACCACGGAACGCAACAGCCTCTGGGGACCGGTTTGACGCTGGACACTTAGCCCCTCCAGGGGAAGCAGAACAAGGACACATTATAATCCTCGCAAACCCAACTAATATCAAAAGTTTATTGCCTGCCCTGTTGCATACTTATTGATTTTGCTTATATGTTGTCTATGAGGGAATGTTCACCATGTTTGAATTTGTAGATAGTTCGCAACTAATGGCACAAAGGGCCCTACACAGCCCACCTCAAACCGACAGGGCACGGCAGCACTCCCACATATACACTCATAGTTTATGGCGTGACCATGACAATATCCCCCTCCCCGCAGCTCCCCTGGTTAGGAGTTATTACACTCATGTTCCAGAGCACACTCACCAAGCAGGAATCTGCACAGTGGTACGCACACACCCAAACACGTTCGCATGCAGCGCTGCCGGCATCACCCCACTATAGCATGCAAACATAAGTGCGCAGAACCACTGCATTATAAAGCTATACAATATGACTTGCCAAACCTGCAGTAAGAGTAAGCCTGTTTAACCTTTAACATGCTCTTAAATCGTATATGCCTGTTTTAACCTCACCAAGTTGACTATTCAATTTACCTAAATCCTCGCTTAACCTATAATATAAAAATGTGCTAGTACTAACCAATCCTGCTCTATTCAAGCTCTCTATCTGAGTCACAATACTAAATGTACGCATCTCAGTTACATTTCTTATATTAACTCACGTTCTAATCTCTAGTAGCTAGACTTGACTGAATAGCCTAGGTAGTAACCTTATGCGCACAAAGCTTGCATGGCACTCATAAGCACGCACTTACACAGCAACCCTACAAGCAACGCACAAACTAACACAACGTGACCGCACTGCAGCCTGACTTATAATGTCAAATATAAATAACCAAGCGAGAACCTGAATTGCTGCAATGTTGACTTAGTTATGAACGCCTGTCCACACACGAATTGCAGGGCTACACACCTTACCATAACATTAAGCGAGAACAATTCTGTTATATACAAATTTAGCATAGCATGTTTATTGCAAACCACGAATGTCTTATAGCCTGTTATTTTCATGAGGGGAAAAAAAAAAAATGTGCCGTTTAACCTGCCACACTTTGAAATTCTATGAATCTGCTTGCAGCGGCTGTTGTGGCTCTGCACGCTTGTTGTTACTTCATGCACAAATAAAATAAAGAATTAAAAAAAAAAAAAGACTTGGTGAAATCTTTAAAAAAAGTACTCTTTATTATAAAAGACAAACTAAAATGTTGTGAAAGGCAGTAAAATAAAACGAGTCCATTGAAGAGTAGGTCCTCACTTATATAATTTTTATTATTTAAATTTGTATTGAAGATTACGGACCCACTGGTTTCTCTCTGAGTAATGCTGTAGACTGTTTCAGGGAAATGTTACATAGAAATATATAGAATGTGACGACAGATAAGAACCATTCAGCCCATCTAGCCTGCCCAAAATGGCTCGATCACGGAAACTTGGCATAAACAGATGGAAGATGGTGGCCCGGCTGTATCTATTGACATTGTGTTTGGTTTAGTGTGTACCCCTAATATTCTTCTAGCCCATCACAGCCATGACACTCTGTAAGATCACCAAACAAACACTGCTGTCTCAATAACAGAGGCTTATGACCCCTTTCACAGTGACAAAGATGGAAGTTACTGGTTAAAATAAAAGAATGAGGTTAACTGGCAAAGTAAACCCGGAACAGAACTGAGCGACCGTCCTTAACGTTTACAGGTTGAGGGGATCGAGTAACTGGAAAAGATATTAATAACCTGCAGTCTGAATCCCACGCTCAGAGAAAAAAAACAGCTGGAGGAAGAGAGACAGCCTGAGCCAGGCAATTCGAGGAGAGAGAGAGAGAGAGCCTGAGTTATACAATCCGAGGAGAGAGAGAGAGAGCCTGAGTTATACACTCTGAGGAGAGAGAGAGAGACAGCCTGAGTTATACACTCTGAGGAGAGAGAGAGAGAGCCTGAGTTATACACTCTGAGGAGAGAGAGAGAGAGCCTGAGTTATACACTCTGAGGAGAGAGAGAGACAGCCTGAGTTATACACTCCAAGGAGAGAGAGAGACAGCCTGAGTTATACACTCTGAGGAGAGAGAGAGAGACAGCCTGAGTTATACACTCCAAGGAGAGAGAGAGAGAGACAGCCTGAGTTATACACTCCAAGGAGAGAGAGAGACAGCCTGAGTTATACACCCCGAGGAGAGAGAGAGACAGCCTGAGTCAGGCACTCAGAGGAGAGTGGCAGGCTGTCAGGCACTACAGAGAGGGAGAGAGAGACAGCAGCAAGCGCCAGCCAGCCCTAGATGACCAGCCAGAGGAGTCAGACAGTCTGCAAGAAAAGAAAGACCTAGCCGACTTGAGACAGTTATTCAGGGAACCAAGAGACAGTCAGATATAACTAGCCAGTAAGGGGAGTAAGAAACAACAATCTCAGACTGACAGTCACCCTGAAACAGATAGCAGGTCAGGGGAGACATCCAGCCTGAATCAGCCATCCAAGAGTTAGGTGGACATCCATAGAAAGGAGAGGCAGTCAGTCAGATATCACCAGCCAGCAAGGAGAGCAAGAGACAGCCAGTCTGAAACAGTCAGGGGAGAAGAGAGAAAGCCAAGAAGGGGTGGGACTGCAATCCATAGAAAAGTGAGACAGACAGTCTGAGACAGGGGAGCAAGAGACAGTGTGTGAGAGACTTAGCCAAGTAAGATAGTCAGCCAACTAGGGGCCAGAGCCAGTCAGACAAGCAAGACACAACTAACTAGACTGAAAAAGCAAGGGGTGCGAGAGACTGCAAGCCAAGAATGCTAGAGGTGGCAAGCTAGTGGAATGACAGACAGTCAGCCAAGAATGGCAAGCCAAAGACAGACAGCTAGGGGCATGAGCAACAGCTAACCAAAGAAGAGACAGGCTGCAAGCCAGAGACTGACTGTAAGGGTAGCACCCTAATACAAAACATTTCAAAGTCCTTCAAGGGTCCCTAATACGAACCTGCAACAGTCTTGAGCTGTCAGTCAATCTAATACAGAGCAAGTCTGATGCAATATAGAGATCCCTAATATAGAGAGTGGGAGAGCTCTGAGTAACCTGGGATTGTCCCCAATATAGAGACTGGGAGAGCTCTGAGTGACCCGGTATTGTCCCTAATATTGAGACTGGGAGAGCTCTAAGTGACCTGTGATTGTCCCTAATATAGAGACTGGGAGAGCTCTGAGTGACCCGGGAATGTCCCTAATATAGAGACTGGGAGAGCTCTGGGTGACTTGGGATTGTCCCTAATATAGAGACTGGGAGAGCTCTGCGTGACCTGGGATTGTCCTCAATATAGAGAGTGGGAGAGCTCCAAGTGACCCGGGATTGTCCCCAATATAGAGACTGGGAGAGCTCTGAGAGATCCGGGATTGTCCCAAATCTAATTACTGGGAGATCTCTAAGTGACCCAGGATTGTCCCTAAGTAGAGACTGGGAGAGCTTTTTTTTCTTAGTAGGCTTGGAGTGTTAGGGGGTGTATCAGAGAACAGGTCTCTTGTTAAAATAGATATCTAGTAGATATTGGGGGCCATAGAGGTAGTAGAATATCACAGAATATGTCGTCCTATAGGTTTCCCTTTTCGTCCAGTGCTTTGCGGTCTCTTCAATTAGAAGCAGAGAAGTTAGAGCAGTGGCAAATCCAGAAGAAACTGAGTTACCGGTCGACGAGACTTCCTGTGTATGTGAAATGCTCTGCCAAACCTGTACAGCAACCACCATTGCTCTGCACTGACCCTGTACTACTTCATGCTGTATACAGTGGAGACCTCATTGCACTACAAGACTACACAAATGTAAAATGCTCAGCAAACCTTCTCATACTGAACAGAAATCATGAGCTGCGCTGGGACAGCCAACAGACTGGTGAGTGTGAGTGTAAGCTTGAGTCGAGCCTGATTGAGAAAGTTGTAAGTTACCAACATTAATGAGAACATGTGAATTGTGTCACTTTACTAACCCTCTTATGATGGGCAGATGGAGCTCCATGGAAGGACAGCATAATGTGTGGTGCACTGCTGGAACTTCATGGAAGGACATCATTGTTTGGTGGGCAGCTGTAGCTCCATGGAAGGATAGCATGGTGTGGTGGGCAGCTGGAGCTCCATGAAAGGACAGCAGTTAGCGGTGCGCTGCTTGAGATCCATTGACGGACAGCATTGTGTGGTGTGCAGCTGGAGTTCCATGGAAAGACAGCATTGTGTGGTGCGCTGCTTGAGATCCATTGAAGGACAGCATTGTGTAGTGTGCAGCTGGAGCTCTGTTGAAAGACAGCATTGTGTGTTTGGCAGTTGGAGCTCCATGTGCTGTTGGAGCACCATGCTAGGACAGCATGGTGGAGCTCCATGTGCTGTTTGAGCTCCATGGAAGGACAGCATGGTGTGGTGGACAGCTGGAGCTTCGTGGAAAGACAGATTTGTGTGGTTGGCATCTGGAGCTCCATGAAAAAACAGCAATGTGTGGTGCGCTGCTTGAGATCCATTGAAGGACAGCATTGTGTAGTGTGCAGCTGGAGCTCTGTTGAAAGACAGCATTGTGTGTTTGGCAGTTGGAGCTCCATGTGCTGTTGGAGCACCATGCTAGGACAGCATGGTGGAGCTCCATGTGCTGTTTGAGCTCCATGGAAGGACAGCATGGTGTGGTGGACAGCTGGAGCTTCGTGGAAAGACAGATTTGTGTGGTTGGCATCTGGAGCTCCATGAAAAAAGAGCAATGTGTGGTGCGCTGCTTGAGATCCATTGAAGGACAGCATTGTGTAGTGTGCAGCTGGAGCTCTGTTGAAAGACAGCATTGTGTGTTTGGCAGTTGGAGCTCCATGTGCTGTTGGAGCACCATGCTAGGACAGCATGGTGGAGCTCCATGTGCTGTTTGAGCTCCATGGAAGGACAGCATGGTGTGGTGGACAGCTGGAGCTTCATGGAAAGACAGATTTGTGTGGTCCTCTGCTGAAGAACAGCATTGTGTGGTGCACTGCTTGAGATCCATGGAAGCTCAGCAATGTGTGGTGGGCAGTGGTAGGCAGATGGAGCACCATGAAAGGACAGCAATGTGTGGTAGGCAGATGGAGCACCATGGAAGGACAGCAATGTGTGGTTGGCAACTGGAGCTCCATGTGCTGTTGGAGCTCCATGGAAGGACAGCATTGTGTGGTAGGCAGATGGAGTGCCATGGAAGGACAGCAATGAGTGACCCGGAATTGTGCACTGCTGGAGCTCCATGGAAGGACAGCATTGTGTGGTGGGCAGATGGAGCACCATGGAAGGACAACAATGTGTGGCAGGAGACACGTGGCAGGAGCCCAACCTCCTCTACCGGCTGTAACCAAACTACACCACATTTCCTTCTTTTAACACAGGCTCACACAAACAACAAGTATAAGGCTTAAATGAATCTATAGTATTTAGTTAAACCATTTCCTATTCCATTCTCCATCCCCTGTATCTAGCTATACTCCCCGGTAACATATCACTGTTACACATAATAGTATTAACCATAACAACAACATGCATTTGGTGAAAAGAAGTTTCATTCACAATCAGATATATATAGAGAGAGAGATAGAGATATAATGTATATTATACTAATGTGTCATTATTTTAGGGAGGTATTATAAATGTTGTAAAGTAAGAATACTTTCAAAAACAGAAAAGCTTATTTTTATCCAATAATAAAATGCAAAGTGAGTGACCAGAAGAAACATCTAAATCAATAAACAGGGATATTATATGTTGGCATGAAAATATAATTTTTATTTTTTATAAATCACTGGTAAGACCACACCTTGAAAATGCTGTGTGATTCTGGGCACCTGTTCTAAAGAAGGTCATTATGGCACTAGAAAAAGTGCATTAATAAAAGTAATGGAACATTTTAGTTATAAAGAAAGGTTAACAAATTTAAATCGGTTTAGTTTAGAAATGGCGCTATAGAGGGGATGTAATCGCATTATACACATTTATTTGGGACAATTACAAACTATTGTCTGAAAATCTATTCATAAACAAGACTATACATAGAACACAGGGTTACTCATTTAGACTGGAAGAAAGGAGATTTAGTATAAGGCAAAGGAAATTGTTCTTAACAGTAAAAACAATAAGGATGTGAAATCTCTGCCTGAAGAGGTGGTTTTATCAGAGTAAAATAAATATTTGCAAAAACATAACTGTGACAAACTCACTATATCTCTGCTTCTAAGAACAGTTCCCCCTAGTTCAAGTTTCCCCGAACCTAAAGTGTTTTTCCTTCATTCGGTTAATGCAACCTACCGAACACCGATCACCCCCTGGCTCGTTAACTCCAAAATAATCACTGCTTCACTTCGCGACCTGGGAGACTCTTCAATGGATATACTCAGTCGGAGTATAGGGAATCCATTACAATAACATTAACAATTAACATTCAGGGATATAATTTCTAAGTAGTAGCTTCTTGATCCAAGGAGATATCTGACTGCCATTCTGGTGTCAAGAAGGATTCTTTTCAAAGTTGTTTGCAAAATTGGAAAACGCTTCAAACTTTTTTCTTTGCTTTTTTTTTGGATGAACAGCAAAAACAATGTCAGAAAGGGTGAACTTGATGCATGTCTCTTTTCCACCTATGTAACTATGTATTTCAATATTTGCTATGACCACCCTTTTCCTTCCAAACCTTTGAAAATGTTATATCAATATATATGTGGAGGGTAAATCAATTCTAATATTATCACTCTGAGAATGGGACCTGAGGTTGTGCAGTATCTGGCGTACTGTTAGACTCTCCTACTAACAACGACCCTAAAGCCATTGCCTGCGTACCCATCTCTGCTTCAATGCTGGCCATCATTGCCGTAAGCCCTAAACACTTTGACTTTTCTTGCAAGTCCATGTTGCTGTTGCCTTGGTTTTGTGTCTGCTTGCCTCCTACTGCTTTCCTTTCTATCGTGGTACCTACGGGTGGACTTACACAGACTGGCAGATTAACCAGACAGGCTGGCTGCACCATTATTAACTTTAGCTCAGGAAGGTCTGTAGCGGAGCTCCCTGTACCCCGGCTGGGTACCTCCGCCAACAACCGCTTCCTAGCTGGAACTGGGGAAAAACCTCAGTGCTTCTGCCCCAGTCACGTGGCTTGACTGGTGTCCTCCTGGAGCCTCTCGGGCCTGGAACAAGCCCATCCTAGGAATCTCTGGGCCTGGGAGATAATTGGGTTAAAGACCGGTAAGCTGATTATCTCCCAGGAACAGAGACACAAACACAAAAATATAAAAACATAAAAGTACCCCAAAACATAATAAAAACGTGTCAAAGTTCAGACCGGTCGCACACGAGGTTCTATGCCCAAAATAGTTCCAAGGCGTTTGGCGCTTTTGCTGGTCAACTTTTGGGAGCTCCTGTGTCTGCAATACGGGGTGCTCCACCTGGTTCTCAGGGAGCGTTTGTTTCCCTTATTCTCAGGAACCTTCCCTCCAAAAAATGCTCTCCTGGCGGGTTGCAAAGTGGTTCAAAACCCCAGACCAAGTTGTCCAGGAACCTACGAAGTCCTCATGCCAAAATTATTTCCATAGTGGTCTCGACTACCACCAGGGCCATCTTTAACGCCTAGTTACCTCTGGTGGGCCCAAAGCAGCTGTCCCGTGGCCCCACCGCCCATAGCCTGCATAGGAAAAATTCCCCCACCCCCACCCCCACCCATGGGCACGCGGTGCTGGTATTGCGGCTGTACCGGGGGCCCATACTCTAAGAGCCACCGGGTGGCCAATACACTTAGGGTGAGCACGTTTCAGCAGGGGCCCAGTCCCCTTGCTTTATGGCAGCCTGGGAGGAAATGACATTGGCGAGTCACTTCTTCCCTCAGAGATGATGAGCCGCGCGGGGGGGTGGGGGAGGCTGGGCCAGGAGGCAGTTGGGGACTGAGCAAAGAGAGCCAGTCCCCAACTCCCAACCACCCAAGCCAGCACACTGGACCCCAGGGAAGGTAGGAAACTGGAGGGGGGCTTTAAAGTTTTCATATGTGTGTGTCAGTATGTCTCTGTGTGTGTGTCAGTCTGTGTGTGTGTGTGTTTGTGTGTGTGTCTGTCAGTAAGTCTGTGTGTGTGTTTGCGTGTGTGTCTGTCAGTAGATCCGTGTGTGTCAGTAGGTCTGTCTGTGTGTGTGTCAGTATATCTGTGTGCCAGTATGTCTGTCTGGGTGTCAGTATGTCTGTCTGGGTGTGTGCCAGTATGTCTGTCTGGGTGTGTGTCAGTATGTGTCTGTGTGTGCCAGTATGTGTCTGTGTGTGTCAGTATGTCTGCCTGGGTGTGTGCCAGTATGTCTGTCAGTAGGTCTGTGTGTGTGTCTGTAAATGTATCTCAGTATGTGTTTGTGTGTGTGTCAGCATGTCTGTCAGTTTATGTGTCTGTGTAAGTATGTCTGTCAGTTTATGTGTCTATATGTGTCCGTATATCTGTGTGTGTATCTGTATGAAGTCTGTGTGTCAATGTGTATCTGTATGCTGTCTTTGTGTATTTCGGTGTATCTGCATGTGTGTATATGTGTCTGTATATCTACATGTGTGCCAGTGTGTATATCTGTGTGTCTGCATGTGTTTCAGTGTGTGTGTATATATATATATATATATAATCTATGTGTGTGTGTGTGTATATGTGCATACACCCCTTCATTCAAACTCCAACACTACGTACAAACACACGTCTGAGTTACACACCAAAATTATATGTAAACACACCCCTGCATTCAAAAACACTACACATAAATACATGCTTGCAAGTACGCCAACACCACATACAAACGTATTCCATACAAAAACCTGTTTACATTCAAACACACAAAAACAGCTTAGTGCTAAATACGAACCTTCAAACATCGGTAAATAGTAGAGCCCCAGCTGTCAGTGCATTGCTGGAGTTGCACGACAGATGGATAACTTCCTTTTAATCACCCGTGCAATAGGGAGGCCTAAAAAAATTCTTGTACCTCTCTACTTTAGGTCTGCCACTGTGTTGGGGTGGAGGACGTGTTTTCACGCCTGGGGAGGGAGGTCAGGTTTAAGGGGGCCCAAGCAAATGCTTTACCCAGGGTCCAATCAATATTAAAGACAGCCCTGAGTACTGCTGAGGACTATTCGTGGATTTGGTTCATGCGAATGGCCGCCGGGGGGAGCTAGTATTTGGTTCCATTTGTAAGAAGGGAAAGTGCCAAACCAGGGACACCCAGGGAAAGCTGCTAGTGGTGGCTGGGCGGGGTAACTCCCAAACGGTGTCTGTTATCTATTCACCGGGATAGGAGGGTGATTTGACCCTTTGTTTCTCCTTTGTTTACCCAAAACCTTTACTTAATATATTAGTATTTACATAGCGTCAACATTTTCTGCAGCGTTTTTCAATTATAAAATAAAGGTTATTTAACTAGTAACTGACCGTCACATAGCGTGTTAACAGATGCAAGACGTGCTCAAAACGTACAGCCTAGGGAGATAAACATGCAATCAAAAAACACACAAAGCAATCAAAACAACAATAAATACACACAAAAGAACATACACATTCAACAGCACAAAAACAAACAATGAAAACACCAATAGTAAACACACACAAACAGCAGTAAAACAATGCACTAAGCAAAACAGATACAAATATCAAAATCACAAAATATACATCCACACAGATAACATCCACAAACAGCAATGATATTATTAATATTAAATAGTATTTAGGGACAACCCAGAAATCCAAGGCTTTTGGATAGTGGGCACTCACACTCAGTTTGTTTGTCTGTCCCTCCAGGTGTGGAGGGGGCACTCACACTCAGTTTGCTTGTCTGTCTCTCCAGGAGTGGAAGGGGGCACTCACACTCAGTTTGTGTGTCTGTCTCTCCAGGAGTGGAGGGGGGCATTCACACTCAGTTTGTGTGTCTGTCTCTCCAGGAGTGGAGGGGGGCATTCACACTCAGTTTGTGTGTCTGTCTCTCCAGGAGTGGAGGGGGGCACTCACACTCAGTTTGTGTGTCTGTCTCTCCAGGAGTGGAGGGGGGCACTCACACCCAGTTTGTGTGTCTGTCTCTCCAGGAGTGGAGGGGGGCATTCACACTCAGTTTGTGTGTCTGTCTCTCCAGGAGTGGAGGGGGGCACTCACACCCAGTTTGTGTGTCTGTCTCTCCAGGAGTGGAGGGGGGCACTCACACTCAGTTTGTGTGTCTGTCTTTCTCTCCAGGATTGGAGGGGACACTAACACTCAGTTTGTGTGTCTGTCTCTCTCTCCAGGAGTGGAGGGCGGTACTCACACTCAGTTTGTGTGTCTGTCTCTCCAGGAGTGGAGTGGGGAATTAACACTCAGTTTGTGTGTCTGTCTCTCTCTCCAGGAGTGGAGGGCGGTACTCACACTCAGTTTGTGTGTCTGTCTCTCTCTCTAGGAGTGGAGGGCGGCACTCATACTCAGTTTGTGTGTCTGTCTCTCTCTCCAGGAGTGGAGGGGGGCACATCACACTCAGTTTGTGTGTCTGTCTCTCTCTCCAGGAGTGGAGGGGGCACTCACACTCAGTTTGTGTGTCTGTCTCTCTCTCCAGGAGTGGAGGGTGGCACTCACACTCAGTTTGTGTGTCTGTCTCTCTCTCCAGGAGTGGAGGGCGGCACTCACACTCAGTTTGTGTGTCTGTCTCTCTCTCCAGGAGTGGAGGGCGGCACTCACACTCAGTTTGTGTGTCTGTCTCTCTCTCCAGGAGTGGAGGGGGGCACTCACACTCAGTTTGTGTGTCTGTTTCTCTCTCCAGGAGTGGAGGGCGGCACTCACACTCAGTTTGTGTGTCTGTCTCTCTCTCCAGGAGTGGAGGGCGGCACTCATACTCAGTTTGTGTGTCTGTCTCTCTCTCCAAGAGTGGAGGGGGACACTCACACTCAGTTTGTGTGTCTGTCTCTCCAGTAGTGGAGGGCGGCACTCACACTCAGTTTGTGTGTCTGTCTCTCTCTCCAGGAGTGGAGGGTGGCACTCACACTCAGTTTGTGTGTCTGTCTCTCTCTCCAGGAGTGGAGGGGGGCACTCACACTCAGTTTGTGTGTCTGTTTCTCTCTCCAGGAGTGGAGGGCGGCACTCACACTCAGTTTGTGTGTCTGTCTCTCTCTCCAGGAGTGGAGGGCGGCACTCATACTCAGTTTGTGTGTCTGTCTCTCTCTCCAAGAGTGGAGGGGGACACTCACACTCAGTTTGTGTGTCTGTCTCTCCAGTAGTGGAGGGGGCACTCACACTCAGTTTGTGTGTCTGTCTCTCCAGGAGTGGAGGGGGCACTCACACTCAGTTTGTGTGTCTGTCTCCATCCTAAAACACCCAGTTTGTGTGTATGTCTCTCCAGGAGTGGAGCGGGCACTCACACTCAGTTC
>OW240915.1:1965998-2001625 GCA_933207985.1 Pelobates cultripes
CTTTTTTTTTTTTTTACCACCACAATATTTGATACGGTTCAAATGTTTGTTGAAAAGCTTTCCCGAGTCAGAGGGGATGGGGGAGGTCGCGAGGGGGGGGGAGACAGGTCAATAACCGACCTGCACAGAGTGGATACATGAGGGTAATGTTGTACCATGTTTATGTTATGGTTATCACATATGTTTAAGCTAACGATGTTGTTCTTAGGTGAGGTTAAAACTTGAGTTACAATTTAGATAGACTGAGCCGTCAGCCGGGGAGACGGAAGATCCTGACTGAGTAGAGTCCCGAGAGATCACAGTGGTCAGCGACGACCGATCTGCGAGCGCACTTGGTCCTCTGGGCTCCGCCCACTTGGGAATTCTTGGACTCCCTTGACCACCCTACCGGACTAGGCGACAAGATATAGGTGAGAGGTACTCCCCTTGTCCCCAGGCGGGCGGGAGAAATACTGCCCCCCGTCGCTCATATCCGATATCGCTACACGTAGCGACTCCATACCGAAACAGGGACTGGGCTTCACAGCCCGTAAATTTCCCTTCACTGGTTACCCCACGCTTCCCTACCCCCCCCAACCTAACCCTCGACTGCTTGACAGACGCGACAGATTACACACACATTTGACAAAACGATGCCGCCCAAGTCAATTGCCCCAGCTCCCATCACGGTCCTCTCTCTCAACGCTAGGGGCCTAAACAAACCTGAAAAACGATCGGGAGCCATGAGAGAATTCCTAACCCATAAAGCATCCATAGTGTATCTACAGGAGACACACTTCAGAGAAGGGTCCAGGCCCACACTGACAAACCAACACTACCCAGTGGGTTACTACAGCGATTTTCAGGGGGGGAAGTCCAGGGGCACAGCGATTCTCCTCCACAAACGCATCCCGTTTAAAGAGACTGGAGTACTGACAGACCCGGAAGGACGTTATACCTTCGTTAAGGGGGAGATAGCGGGCACACAATACACTCTCGCTAACATTTATGTCCCAAATCAAAGGCAGTATCAATTCATAGCCCGGATGCTTCGCACCCTTAGGAGCTTCAAAGAGGGCGTGTTGATTTTGGGGGGAGACTTAAATATAGCTCTAGACCCTAAATGGGACTCCTCACTGGGACACTCACACATCCCCGCACAACACCTTCAGGCAATTAGGAACTTACTGACAAAAGAAAAAATGGTGGACTGCTGGAGGGCAATGCACCCGGACGAGAGGGATTATACCTTCTACTCTCACCCACATAACTCCTACACTCGAATTGACTATCTCGTTCTGTCACAATACCACCTACCACTGGTGCTTCACGCCAATCAGGGCATTGCGACATGGTCAGACCATGCGCCGGTGCTCATCACACTGAAATCACCCCTATTTAAACCCAAGATCTCCAAATGGAGATTAAACGAAGCCCTACTGGCAAGGCCAGAAGTGACAATAGAGATAGATGCAACACTAAAAGAATACTTTACAAACAACAGTGAGCAGACCTCCCCCACCATACGATGGGAAGCACACAAGAGCGTAATTAGAGGACATTCCATTCAAAAGAGCGCGCACTTGAAAAAACAAAGGGAAGCGCGTATGACCACATTACTGTCAGACATACAACAACTAGACACCCTCAACAAGAGACTCCAACTACCCACACACCGAGCTACACTCCTCTGCTTAAGGAGGGAACTGACTACACTTTTACAGTCCCAACACCATAGAGATGTATTGCGCCATAAGGCATTCTTTGCCGTACATGGCAATAAGAGCGGGAAGCTTCTGGCGCGCATGCTTAACAAAAGAAGACAAGACACATACATTGACCGCATAAGAGACAAAGGGGGGATTCTTCACAGGCACCCCACTAAGATACAGGAGATTATTCGGACATATTACTCAGAGCTATATTCTCTGCCAAGGCCGCAAACCGAAACCCAAGCCCAAAAGCTCCGTAACTCTATTGACGAATATCTTAGGTCTCACACACTCCACTCCCTGACAACGGAAGAAGCAGATCAGTTAGAGGAGCCCGTCACCCCAGAGGAGTTGGCACTTGCGATTAAAAACACCAAACCAGGGAGAAGTCCGGACCCGGACGGTTTACCCATTAAATACTATAAGAGGTTTGCGGAAACTTTATACCCCCCACTACTAGAGATGTTCAACGCAATCCGGGAGGTACACGACATCCCCAAACAGACACTAACGGCACATATCACCATACTTCCTAAAGAAGGCAAAGATCGAGAGCACTGCGGGAGCTATCGACCGATATCCCTCATAAATACTGACCTCAAATTATTGGCAAAAGTCCTGGCAACCAGACTTCAGACACACATACCTAGGCTGGTTCACGCAGACCAGGTAGGATTTGTGATGGGTCGGGAGGCCAGAGACAATACCATTCGAGCACTCACACTTATGCACAGGAAGACGAGGGATAACACGGGCCTTCTCCTGCTGTCCACAGACGCGGAGAAGGTCTTTGACAGGGTCTGTTGGGAATACATGTTCCAGACACTGGCTCACATGGGCATGGGCACACACCTCCAGGGATGGATTAGAGCCCTCTACTCCCAGCCGACGGCACACGTTCTAGTCAATGGAGCACTTACGGAGGCCTTCCCAATCTATAACGGCACACGTCAGGGCTGCCCTCTGTCCCCCCTGCTGTTTGTCCTGGCTCTAGAGCCCTTCCTGCAGAACATTAGATGCCACCCGGACATTCAGGGAATACGCACAGGAGACACACAACACAAAATAGCCGCATATGCGGACGACCTCCTGTTCTTTATAACCCACCCCGAGGTCTCCTTACCCAACCTAGTACAGGCATTCCAGAGGTTCGGAGAGCTATCTGGTCTGAAAATCAACTATTCCAAATCCTATATTCTAAATATAAGCATCCCTACACAGAGGGCTACCCAGCTCCATCAGAGTCATGCCTTCCAATGGGCTACAGATAAAATACGCTACTTAGGCACGTGGCTAACGGTTAAAGCAGCGAACCTATATACATCCAACTTCGCCCCGATTCTCCTACAATTTCGGAAAGACATGGGTGACTGGGCCTTCCCACACATCTCCTGGCTGGGTAGAGTGCAAGTGGTGAAGATGAATTTCCTGCCAAGACTACTATATCTTTTCCAAGCTTTGCCCATAGCAATCCCGACTTCCTTTTTCACAACACTCAGGAGGGCAGTGGGGGCTTACGTATGGGATGGGAGGAGACCCAGACTGAAGTTCTCTCTCCTTACAAAATCCAAAAACAAAGGGGGCCTAGCCCTACCAGACTTTTCGCTATATTACAAGGCGTGTCATTTACAACGCGTTGTCGAATGGTCTAAACCGGGGGTCATTAAGCTGTGGAAAACGGCGGAGGAGAGGGAGGCGGGCGTCCCCGCCGCCCTTCTTCCATGGCTCCCTGCGAGAGGTGACGGGGGGGAGAGTCAGTACTCCACCTACACCAAAGCGACACTATCGGTGTGGCGCAGAAGCACAGGGAAGCACGCCCTCCCCATGTACCCATCCCCTTTGCTGCCACTTACATACAACAAGGACTTCCTGCCGGGGTTAGACCCGAGGGCCCTCCAAACCCTGGTAGAAGACCCATTGCCACGATTGAGACACGTATGCACTAGCCGAGGGCTGACAGACTTAACAGAACTGAGCAGGGAGAACCCCAGACCCTTCCTAACACACTTTAGATACGAACAACTCCGCAGCTACATAAGGCTCCTCCCGCAAGGGGCGGCTCTTGGCAGAGACCTCACTGTCTTTGAAAAGATATGCACAGACCCAGATCCATTACCACATGGAGTGGCACACATATACTCCCTCCTTAACTCACAGACCCCGTGGGAAGCGCCAAAATTCATGGGTAAATGGGAGGAGGCTCTCAACCAAACATTCAGCTCTCAGGAATGGGAAAAAATATGCACTATCATACACCATTGTTCTGTGTTCAGCAAAAGCCAAGAAACAGCTTACAAACTGCTAACACAGTGGTATCGCACACCTGCCACGATACACCACATACACGCAAACGAGAGCCGCCTCTGTTGGAGATGTGCCAAGGCAACGGGAACACACATACACATATGGTGGGAATGTGAATTAATACAACCCTTCTGGCGCACCATTCACAAAATCTTATCCCGATTCTCAGATAACCCACCACCTAGGGAACCAGCAGCCATGCTGCTCCATCACACGACAACCCCTACCTCTAAATACAAAAAATCGCTCACGATTCGGATTCTTAATATAGCAAAACAGACCATTCCACAGTTCTGGAAGAAAAAAGAGACCCCGTCCATACACAAATGGTTCACCCAAATGGAAGAACTACGGGCCATAGAAGAGCTCACCATGAATGCGGCCGGACCGCAACAGCAGACCTACCTTGACATATGGACACACTGGATCCTGACATCTACAAAACCTGACTTCCAAACGCTACTACAAGACAGACCTCTGGACAACACTCACTTGACTGATAAAGAGACAGAAGACTAACCCAATCCCTCCTTCCTCACATATACCTACCCTCCACACCCACGAGGCACTAGATGTGCGCCCAGTGAAGAGGTACAGGCCCACGAACGAGATAACAGTAGAGCGACTAAATCAATGCACCCCAAAACCCAGGAGGTGTAACAAGGACATATAACCCATAGGACGAACTGGCACCAGCAGACTAAGGTCAGCAGCGACAAATAATACCGCAAGGCCCCACAACCTCTAAACACAAAGAACACACAAGGGCACAATGTATAGAGAGACCTAAACGCAACACCAGTAAAAATAGGTAGAAGCTGAATAAGTGGGTAACTGTGCAAAAACAAAAATGACACCCAAGTACAGGAAGGATGAGGGTATAACGAATGGGACCTGCGAGTCCGACAACATCGTGGGCCTGCGTGCCCGGAAGGATATATGTCTTGAAAGTTGTTATAGATATGCACTGAAATATGGAGATCTGCGAATCTCGAGTTAATCCATTACACGCTATGCTTTTAATTGCTACCTTTTAATAGTTACCCTTGCAACCAACGCTATAACTGTACTGTATTCCATTGGCATGTTGCACTAAATAGAAGGGCAGCCTACCTTAACTTTAACATGTGGGACCAATATTAGCCATGCGACCATTCCAATAGCCCAGGCAGCTTTGTTGGCCCTGCCAGTTTACTATAACTCAATATGAGCTGTAACCATTACCGAAAGCATGTTTCATGATCTATATTGTCGTTTAGAGCAGCATGTCTAGGACCTAGCTCTATACAATCGATATCGACTCCCATATATGCCACCTGACATGTTAGACAAATCTTGCACTGGTTGCTAGTTTATCAAAAGGGCAGGACACTTTAGTGCTCTGTACCAGTTATGCGATGTATAGCTCCTTTGAACAAACATGACGCTGCCTCCGTTTCACGTGCCCTAGAATGGATAAGCAAACCAAAGACTAGACTAATTGCTTAATACAGAAAAAGGATGCGCTATGTCGTCAGGATATTGTTTGACCTGCTCAGCTAACTGTTAAGCATCACTCATTTATTTTATTTTATTTTATTTCAATTAACCAAGCTTATATCACTATGTTTACTGTAGTTTTAAAAACAAAAAATATGGCAGTCCTTCTTAGGAGTGTATTACTAACCATCTTGCTATCATTAACGTGTGTTACCCCACAATATCTCCTTTTTCTATTCTGTACCCCATAACGCATATGCCATAATAAAAGAAAGATTTACAAAAAAAAAAAAAAGGGATTATCTGAAACTATGCTATATGAGATTGCCGCCAAAGACTTACCCAAAAAGCTTAATGAATTTATCACTTTTGTCATGCAGATTGGTAATAGACTGAGAACCAGAGAAGATACTAGAAACAAGACCAGACGCATGAGTATGTATTTAGCACCCCGTTTCTCCAGACCTATTGTCCCTGAAATTCCTGTACAGTCCGAACCCGAACCCATGCAGTTGGGGGTCTCTAGACTGTTGGAAGCAGAAAGACAATATAGGAGAAAAGAAGGCCTATGTCTATACTGCGGTAGGAAGGGACATATGAGAAACAATTGTCCCATACGTCCGGAAAACTACTGTACCTAAGTACCTTAAGGGGACAGGTCTTAGGTATAATGGAAACGTCCTCTGAAAAGAATAAAAATAGGTTTCTCCTTGACATTTCTATCGCCTTTGACAAAAATAACTTTTCATGCAAAGCCCTGATGGATTCAGGTGCTGCTGGAAACTTAATTGACATTCAATTTGTCCAAGGTAATACTATATGTAACGGAGCTCCTTGTACTCCGACTGAGTACCCTCCGTTGATGGATGCTCCTAGCGCTTCCTGAGGACTCCCAAGCACTGCAGCAGACAGCACAACCACCGCAGACTCCACAACCGCCGTATCTTGACTGGAGTCTCGCCGTCTTCTTTCCACCCTGGATCAGCTTCTGTCCTCCAGGACTGTGTGGTGAAGACCCCTCCTCCAAGGAGAGCGTGTCAAGAACAAGCTCTTAAAAGAGCTAAGTGACTCAAGCTCAGGGGAGCATGCAGAGCATAGCAATCCCCAGTGTGATTATAACAGCTCCCTCCAATAACAAGACAAGGCTACGTTTAGAGGGATCAAGAAGAACTGTCAAAACCTTTATTTCCCTTGGGACCAGCCAATAGGGTCACCACAATAACATTGTTGTGAAAACTCAATAAAATCACAAACAGTCAAACCAAATCAAGCAACACACAGTGACTTATCACAACACAATGGCACATTTTTAAAGGGGTAGGGGGAGACAATATTTAACAGTAAATATCTCACCTGCCTGCAGAATTAGCAATATGCAAATCTACCCGAATATGCAAATGAACCAGTCTTGCAATTCAGGTAGTGCATATTGCTGTTGCTACCAACAGAGGGCACTAGACCAGCTCCATAGCCAAACCCACCTAGTTGGTAGCAAACCTCAGCAATACAAGAGAGCAGGCAATACATTACACAGTACACACACACACACTATAAACAATTACATTACACACACCCTGCACCTATAATGGGTACAGGGTGACTAAAACATAAGATAAATAAAGCAGCCTACATAAATAGTCTGTCTGAAGGTAAAGCCAGATACATGAAAGAGTCATAGTCACAGGGGAGGAGGCTGGCAAGTAGGCCTCTCCAGGACCAAGTGGCGAAGGGCACTTCGTCACACATATCTAGGGGTGATTATATTGGCAGATATAAGACGGACTATGGAAATTAATTTTCTGAAATTGTTAAAAGAGACTAATATCTTATTAAAAGAATGGAGAGTGCATGAAATCTCCTGGTGGGGAAGGATTAATACCATTAAAGCCTATATAATCCCTAAATGGGCTTACCTATTTGGTATGCTCCCTCTCTCGATTTCTTGCCATTGGTTAAATATGCTACAAAGTAGCATTACAGCTTATATTTGGAGAGGGAAGAGACCAAGAATTAATACATATATTGTAGTGGATTGCACTGGGCTGTCCTGGAAATTTAATGTGTTTTAATGCCTTCGGTTAAAATTGCAATGTTATATGTGGAAATGTATGTTGTATTCGTCTGATTGTTCGGTAGAATCATTCTAGCAATTATGGGAATGAAACTACCGAACAGTCAGACTTACCCAGTGTGAGGTGTGTCTTCAATTACCAGTTGCAACAATGTTGCGAACTGGTAATTGGCAAGCTGTGCAGTGGGTCCTTTGTTCTAGGGGTGGCCGCCATTCGGGAAACGAACACGTGACTGCGGCCATTTTAAAACTCCCGAACAGCAGTGTTTTGCCATCGAGTGTCTGGAACCCAAATCGGACACTCGGCTAGGCGAACACTGCTGAGACCTCAATACTAACGGTATGTTCGCTTCCAAACTACCGAACGGCCCCTCGTTCAGTAGAAAGAAACAACCGAACGAGGGGATTCATGCGAACCTTCCCTGATCTCTGTAGCATTAGCCTTTCGTGCAGTTTGTTCCCTTATACGGTGACCGACCGCAGGGCCCCATCTCCTGGAACCACATTCGGCTGTTCTCTCCAGCGCCGTCGGTCTTTTCATTACCTCCACAGATTTCCCGAACCCCTGGTCCGATCTGGGTGATTTTTGGATATGTCTCTCACCCAGATCAGGGCTACCAGGGGATGTGCTATTTAAAGGGGTACCCCTAGGTTTAGGGGTACATCCAGAAACTTGGGGAATTTGTGTACTGTATAAGGGGATTATGAGTCAGGCTAAGGGGAGGAGATGTGTGTGAGGTTACTCGAGTATGATTGGGCACTGTAGTAATTATTGTAAATCCCTCCCTTGCATGGGAGCATACTTTATAAGACCACTGTGTGAATAAAAGTTTAGTTCTGATCCTAATACTGTGTGTCGTCCAGTCATTGGGATTGCTGTTGGGATATTGCTATTTTATTCAACCTGCTGGAAACCTTGCCTTATGGATTTATAAATACTTGTTAATCACAGACATTAAAAGAATGGAATAATATAAAGAAAAAGCTGAATATTAATTAAAAAAACTTTATGAGAACCTCAGCTTAAGGTCGTTAGAATATTATATGTTAGAGATTCATTTGATAAACTGGTATAAAAACTCTAATTATAAGATAAAAAGATCTTTATAATTAATGAACATCAACTGAAAAGCTTTGAAGTTCTTAAAAACCTGTTGGATTTACCTTCTAGAGAAATATTTAATTTCCTTCGTATCAAGAGCTTTCTTAAAGATAATATACTAATGTTAGATGGCTGTTTTGGTAAATTGTTTAGGAAAATCTTCTCCAGTTTTATGGTTAAAAAGGTGTTCTCTCTTGCAATAGAACTAATAAAGTTTAAGGGGACCCCAGATATCCCCAAAGCTTTAATTAAATGGGAAAATGATTTAGCAATACCTAACCCACTCAATAATTGGTGTAAATCCTTTATGAGGACTAAAAAAGTAATTAATTGTCTGAATATTCTAGAGACCTTTACCAAAATAATGTATAGATGGTACTTGGTACCGACTAGACTTGCAAAAATATCTAACACAAATCCATCAAATTGCTGGCGGTGTTTCCACCCAGATGGTTCTATGCTTCATATATGGTGGGCTTGTCCCAGAATTAAGTCCCCCTGGAGTATTTAACTGGAGGTGTACATCTGGAACATAAAGCGGAAATTGCCCTACTCCATTTTATGGGTTTTGAAATAAAAGATCATCTTGACATTGTGATTATACATTGTTTAATGGCAACTAAAATATTAATTGCTAGATCTTGGAAAAGTACTGAGATACCCACTAGAGATCAAGTTAAAGCCCAATTATTATATCAAGTTGAGATGGAAAAAGGCCTGATCCTTATGAAAGATTGTTTTAATCTTAATATTTTGATGCTATAATCCAATCTTATTGATAAGATCAGAGGGCTTTAATGAGTTAATGTATCTTGACCTCCCCAGACCCATCTGAAATCCAGTATTGGGTAATACCTTATGGGCTCCTTGACCACATATCTGATATTAGCTATATATATATTGGAAATCTTGACCAGCTATATTTCTATAATATATTAGACCAGTTTTGTTTATATTGTTTGTCCTATCTATGTGGGTATTTAGTCCGACTTGGGATTTGATACGCCTATACTGCACTTTGTTTCTGTACTAGGTTTATCTCTTGCGTAAATCTGATGTATTTTATTGTACCTGTGTGTGTATTATCCGGGAAAGGATGCCTTTTTTTATGGCTCCTCCCCCGGTGTTGTATTGTTTATCTATACTGCTATAAAAATCAATAAAAAGAAAGATTGAAACTAAGAATGATAGGGTGGTTGTGACAAGATTGGAGGAGGTCACTGTGACAGGGTGCGTGTGTGGGGGAAGTGACAGGGTGTGTGGGGGGCTGTGGGGTGACAGGGTGGCTGTGATGTTATGTGGGAAGGGCTTTGACAGGGTGGGGGGTATTGACGAGTTGGGGGTTGAGAGAAGGTAGTGGGGGCTGAGAGAAGGTAGTGGGGCTAAAAGAGAGGGTGGGGGCTGAGAGAGGGTCGTGGGGCCTGACAGAATGTAGTGGGGGCCTGAGAGAGGGTGGTGGGGGCTGAGAGAGGGTGGGAGCTGAGAGAAGGTAGTGGGGGCTGAGAGAGGGTAGTGGGGCCTGAGAGAGGGTAGTGGGGGCTGAGAGACAGTTCAGTCTTCAGCTCTGCATCTGGAGGAGGGCCCCCTTCTGTGTCGGGTCTTCGGTAAGAGACTGAAGACCCGACATGTCACTCTGCCCTAAGCTAATTTTGGAGGCCGCTGCCTAAATCTCCTAATTAGAGAGCTGTCTCTCGAAAGAGGTGAATTATGGTTTAACAGACATATAGCTCAAATTACAGGTTTTGTTTTGATTAGAACTTGTACAATTATTATTATTATGTTATCATTTATATAGCGCCATCAAATTCCGCAGCGCTTTACAGTGGGTGGACGAACAGACATGTAGTTGTAACCAGACAAGCTGGACACACAGGAACAGAGGGGTTGAGGGCCTTGCTCAATAAGCTTACATGCTAGAGTGAGTGGGGTAAAGTGACAGAAAAAGTAAGGATAGTATTAGACTAATGACAATTGCAAGAGAGGAATCAGTCGGGAGCTATTAACAGTTTAATTTATACGCTTTTATGAAGAAGTGGGTTTTTAACGATTTTTTGAAGGACTGGAGACTGGGTGAGCATCTAACGGAGGAGGGAAGTGAGTTCCACAGGAACGGTGCAGCCCTCAAGAAGTCTTGAAGGCGAGCATCAGAGGTGGGAGTACGGACAGAAGATAGACGTAAGTCTTCAGCAGATCGTAAGGGCCTAGACGGGACATACTTGTGTATAAGGGAGGATAGATATGTGGGAGCAGCATTATGTAGAGATTTGAAAGCAAGAACCAGAATTTTAAATTAAGCCCTATATCTTACAGAAAGCCAACGTAGGGACTGACAGAAGGGTGAGGCGTGGGAGGTGTGGGCGGACAGGAAGATGAGCCTTGCCGCCGCATTCATTATGGACTGTAACGTCGCAAGTTGGGAGCATGTAAGACCACTGATAAGTGGATAACTGTAGTCAAGGCGAGAAAGGACAGTGGAATGGACCAGCACCTTGGCGTTAAGTAGGGCCGGATGTGCGCAATGTTTTTGAGATGCAATTGGCTTTGTCCTTAAGGGGTTAAAATACAAAAAAGCTATTTCTTGTGCAAAATGCAATAATTGTGCATTTTTTGTGCAAATACACTCCAAATCACAATTGTAAATATTTTTGCAACACTTCACATTAATGTGCATCAACGGCAACAAAATACAGGTAAAAGTGCATCTTACACTTTATGTGAACTAGTATGATATTTATAGCCAATGTGCCAAGCATGTTTGATATGTCACTTACAAAACTTTGTGATCTGATGAAGCCAATAGTGGCGAAATATGCCATCACGTTGTGACGCAGGACTTTGTTGACCCCACCTCTCGAAATGAGCAAGGAGACCCTGGCACGACAGAAGTGCCGGCATCTGGTAAAATTGTGTGTTACTCCTATTACTAATATTACTGGTGAGGGGAAGGAGCCACTCGAAGTGCCTGTTGTTTTTAAGAGGTGGAAATAAAGTTGTTATGCTGTTATTCTCGGCTGTTCATTGCATTATTTGAGGAATTAAATCCTGGCTGTACTGTAAAACAGTGAAAAGCGCAAATAGCCTAATCAGTCTTTTACCTGCTCAACGTTTGTGAGTGCTATAACATACTCTTTTTAATCATTAAAGTGTGTTTGCAATATTACACTGTTTTTTATGGGTTTTTTTGCATGTGGAAAAGCGACATTTATGAATAAAGTTTTGTAAGTGAAACCGCAAACTTGCTTGGCACGTTGGCTATAAATATTGTGCTAGTTTACCTAGGGCTTACAATGCACTTTTACATGTATTTCCTTGATGTTTATGCACTTTAATGTGGAGTGTTACAAAAATATTTACATTTACATTTGGAATGTATTTGCACACAAAAATTGCACAATTATTGCATTTTGCACAAGAAACTGCTTGTTTGTATTTTAAATACAAGCACCTTCTCTTTTTAAGTATTTTGTTTGCTGGGGTTGAGTGCAATACACAAGTTTTTTGTGATCACAATCTTAATGGTAGAGCACACTTTATATTTGTTCTTTATAGAGAAGACATGTCCTAGAGACATGGAGAGGAATTGGCCTAGAAACATGAAGAGGGAGTGACTGAGCTATGGCTCACCTATTTTGGCCTACATTTTGCAATATGGTTTCCAGGTAGGTCTGTCTAATTATATACATACATTCTGCTTAATACCTACATCCATAAACACACATACTGCCTAATACCTACATCAATACATACTGCCTAATACTGTTTTGGACCAGACCAAGTGTCTGCCTGAGTATCTGCCCCTGTCCAGATTTTTAATATGAGATGCGTGCATGCTGAAGAAATCACACTGACACCAAAGTTCAAATGAATGAAAACTTCCAATTGTTTATTTATGGGCAGATGTAGCCCCTTAAAAATGCAAAAGAATGCATTGTGTGAAAATATGAAATGCAAACTTTTACTTGGTTAAGTGTTAAGTGTTTAATCTTGATGTACTTCCTCCAGGGTGTTGAGGTCATCATCATCTTGGGCGTAGCTCTGGATGGAGACGCCATCTTGTTATTGGCAGTGATGATCGCAAAAAGGGATTCAAAACCTGCTGCAACTTCGTCCCTTGCTTTGAATTCATCTGGCACCCCCCTTGGCATGCCAATTGCATCTATATATACATGGGGGTCGAAACTGCCTCTTATTCCTCCTTATCCTAATGAGTGAGGGTGATTTACCAAGTGTGTCCTGGGAACTGTCGGATATAATGTGTAGAGGCATAATAACCTTGGCTAAGGCGCATTCCCCCCACCATTGGCCTTCCAATCTTGTCCTAATCTTTATGTCCCCACATAACAAATATATATCTCCCAGGAATTGAGTCTGATACAGTAGCAAGGCAGCTATAGGTGGCACAATACCCACTGGTGAAATTTCCCATATACTTGCCTTTTCCTCCATACATACCGTAGCACGTATAGTTCCCTGGATATATGGTGATACCCTCATTTGGTTTGGGGGTCTTAATTATAATCGCATATTCCCTTTTCCATGATTCACACACTGACTGATTAGTCCCGGTGTTGGTAAAGAGACTCAGAAAACACAATTCTACGTCAGGGGGTAGGGTTAGGGGTACGGTAACTAAGTGGGGTCTGGCTCCTCCATATACATAGCAGTTAGTTTTATTATGTTTGTTAGCAGTATATCTCATCCATTCTAGCCAAGAGTAATAGCCAATGGGGCGCTGGCGTGAGCCGTGGGACTGAGTGAGGACCCCAATGGCATGTCCCTGTCTCTCTGATATGAACAACTTAAAGGGTTTCTGGTAGTCGGGGAGGCCCAGGGCCGGGGCAGAGTAGAAGGCACGTTGCAGGGCATAGAAGCTGGATAGGGCCTCAGAGGACAAGGAAAAGGGTTCGGACTTGAGGGCGTCATAGAGGGGTTGCATGAGGAGGGAGGCCTCTGGTATCCAGGCCCTGCAATAGAAGATTAGGCCCAGGAAAGCATGTAAGGGGAGCAATAGCCTTGATTGAGGCATGACAGTACAGGTGTATTGCTGAAATTCATGGGTGAAGGCAAATAGATATTGGCATGAAGGATCCAGGGGTACACTGAAGAATGCGTTAGCTAGATCCACCACTGTGAAGTACTTCGAGGTAGGAGGGATCCCTGACAGGAGCGTGTGTGGGTTAGGCACACTGGGAGTTTCTAGAATGGTAGCTTTGTTAACAGCACGGAGGTCCTGAACCATCCTGTACTTCTCGGGTTCCCCTTTTGCGGTTTTCTTTTTCACAGGGAATAGGGGAGTGTTAGAAGGAGACACACAGGGTACCAAGGCACCATTGGACACTAGGGTCTTCATCCTGATGCCACCTACCTTAGCTACCTTATAAGCCTTCCGCACTGCCACTTTGCCCTCTCTTTCTCTCACTATATCACATGCTAACCTACACTTGCTGGGTTTCTCCAACTTCTGTCCCATCCTCTCTAATCAAGATCTTACAAGATAGAGAAACAGGAAAAAGAACGTCTACAGTGCTCGACTGCCATGGAGGTTACCCTGCGTGCGTCTTCCCAAAACGTAGACTAGTCACTGGGTCTGTCCACCCAAGGTGGCCACAGACTGGAGCAGGATGAGTAGTGTGTGACCAAACACCTCTCTCAACAAAGTATACAAGAGGAAAGAAACAAGTCACAAACTTACAATTATTAAAAACAAAGACAAGAAACATATACAATTAAACCCTTCCTGAATTTCTCTAAAAAGCAAAGATAGACTCGAGATATTTATACCATCACAGACCCCGCATTTATACCGTTCCCGACGCCCTCTGCAATGCCGTGTGCTTTACCGCGCTACGGCTATAAATTGCAGAAGTTTGACCACGTCAAATTATCCCTGTGAAATTCTCTCCCGTAATGTAACCTTCCCCTACACAAAATCCCACTGATGCGCCGTAGCCCGGCGAAACGCACATCGGGGCTCGACACATATCGCTGTATCCTGTTGTGACGGTAGTATACGGTATCACCGTCAAGCATTCCCTTCTTTCCCATAAAAGAAAATCACCCAGTACTCACAAGAAGAAATATCGCTGGTATCGCCAAATAATCCACACATGAGCCAAAGTTTAATGCTGGAACAAGACTGATTTACTGGAAGCAACAGGCATTAAATTTAAACAGTAACAGACTATTCCTCTGGGCCAGGCTAGATAATTGAGTTTCAGCAACATACTAAACTCAATTATCTGCTGGCCAGAAACATTAAAATTTTCAACATTTTCAGAAAAGTACTTTCTATAACACATACAAATATAACATTAACATCCCTGGGTAGATGAGGATACTGGTAGTCATATATCCAAATCTCACGAATTTCCGTTCGGTAGTTTCCGTGTCGCATCGTGTAGAAGTTTGACCGGCTCGCCATGTGGAGGTATCCGATTCAGAGTTCCATGAAATCAGCAGCAAGAGCCGGTCTCCGTTCACGTCTAATTACACGAAAACCACAGTTCGTATGATGCAGCTGGTTACATGTGAATGTTCCCCTCGTTCGGTAGGTTCTATCTACCGAATGCCAGTTTGATTCAAGGATGGGGACGTATTCAGCCATGACTTCCATGAAGACCGGGCGTTCGCATGTTTGCCGTGCCGAAAATAGTTCCAGGCAATTCATGCGTAAGTCCCGCTGACCGCATTCGTGAGTTGTAAGATGGCCGCCATCCTTTGTTCTCGCCACGTGTTCGTATGCCGAATGGTGGCCACCTAGGAGCAATTAAGTTGCGGTTTTCTCTACGTTCTAATGCTGATTGCTACCCAGGGTGGGTGGTCTCCGTTCGGTAAACAAATACATTTATTCAATACATAGTGAAACGAACTGATACAGGCATTTAAACAGCAGGGAGAAAGTATAACTGAAGGCACAAAGGTAAGTACATGAAAATCCTTCACACCTGTCTCCTGAGATATCTTCCATGCTCAACAGAGCACCTATTGAGACTTATAGGGATCCAGATTGCTGACCGCTATCCGAACGTGACGGGAACAGCATACAGATCAGTGTCAGATCACGGAATAGACAGTCAAGCATAATATATAGATAGGTGCCCACGAAGGCACAGATTAGGACATTCCTTGTTCGTTAGATCACAGAACAGTTAGGAGATTGTCAAGCATTCTAGAGATAGGTGCCCACGAAGGCACAAATTAGGACATTCTTTGTTCTCCATAGGGACTTCATCAAATCTAATAGTACTTTTTTCCTTCTCTCTGCTAGGTGACTACCAAGTCACTATTCTATTAGCTTTATTCTTGTCTGTGGAGACCACAATATTCATAGACTATCTCTGAGCATTTAGACTTGCTATCATCAATGCTAGAGTTTACAATTACAATCATACTTATCTATCTTACTTATCTAAACTGGCTGGGAGAGTTTTATGCACCTTGAGGCATGACAGTACAGGTGTATTGCTGAAATTCATGGGTGAAGGCAAATAGATATTGGCAGACCAGGGTATGTTCTATCTAGCGAGCTTGTTATTCTATGTAACGATATGGTAGCCAGTGAGTCTGTGTATATGTCACAGTAAGATGTCACTGCAGGTACAGATTAGGTTACCCTCTACCTATGTAGTGACTCTATAGCTAACAGCAAGCAGATTCATATCCTCCTCACCTGGATTACCACTAAAGCACAGCTTAGTCTGCTTGACTCCCTCCTACTGAGCATAGACTCTATTACCTCCCATTCATACTCGCTATTACTTCTAGACAGCCGACTATAGCTATTTGCATTTACCTTCCCTCTACGATCTAGTAGCTTAGTATATGCCTCCCTTAGCAAGTTTTAGAATCTATGTTATGCCACTTTACCTAGTCTAAGTGGATTATTCATTAACTGCAACACACTTCAATAGCTACAAATAGCGATCCATTACAATGTATCAAACATTTTTGACACACCGCCTTATATAGCAATTTACGTTATTTTGCAGGCATCGATACACTAGAGTGCATTAAACATTTCTAATACACCGCTTTATATAGCGACTTTACTTTTCCCTCCCACTTAGCTTTTTTATTTTTTATGTGTTGTCCCATTTCTCCTTGATCCCGTTGTTGTCTATTGCCACCTCTGCGTTCACTACCACGCTAGACTCTTCGTGTTAGGTAGCCGCAGTAAGGGTTTGTCTGTCTGTCATTGTTGTTTTTTGAACTTATAATAAAGTATCTTCGAGATTTTTAAATAGTATAGGAATTTACCCACCTTTCTTTTGTTAATCATTTGGGACAGATATCGTTTCTGCTCTTTTTTGCTTATCCAAAATACATTCATACCCAGGCGGCAGAGAGTCAATATACAGGTTCTATACAAAGGGCAAGTTATTTACCTGTCTTTGGTGCTCTCCGGCAGCCGACACAGACACGGAGACAGGCCAGTCACAGAGACAGGATATATAGGCAAGGTACTAACACACTGATTACCGTATGTCAGAGGTGATCAGTCTCTGTCCCTTCACTGCAGGACTCCCCTGGCGTCTTCTAGGTCGGCTGTCCGCTGGGACACAACCCGCAGCACCAAATTGTTGGGCGCCAAATTGTTTTTGACCAGACCAAGTGTCTGCCTGAGTATCTGCCCGTGTCCAGATTTTTAAGGTGAGATGGGTGCCCGCTGAAGAAATCACACTGACACCAAAGTTCAGATGAATGAAAACTTCCAATTGTTTATTTAGGGGCGGACGTAGCCCCTTAAAAAGGCAAAAGAATGCATCGTGAGCAAATATGAAATGTAAACTTTTAATTGGTTAAGTGTTTAATCTTGATGTACTTCCTCCAGGGTGTTGAGGTCATCATCATCTTGGGCGTAGCTCTGGATGGAGACGCCATCTTGTTACACAAGTGTTTTTGGTCGATGGGAGGGGGTGCTCTAGCGGCCATTTTGAGTAAGGAATGAGCACAGGTGCATGTAACAAATAGACATTTTACATGCATTTATTTCCATCCATCACAATACCTACATCCATACACACATACTGCCCAATACCTACATCCATACACACATACTGCCTAATACCTATGTTACGGCGCCCCGGGCATAAAATGGTTAAACCGCCGTTTAGGAGATCTTCCCCTTCCAGAGATACAGGCACAACTACTGCAGAACACCAAACTCCCAAGCTGCATACAAAATAGCACTCCAACTCCCAAACTGGAACCTCACAAATAGCTGCTAGCAGACGAATAGGAAAAGCACCCAAGCGGCTTACACTCCTAGCAATCAGTCTCTATCAGCATACAGTAAATCCCCCCAAAGACGAGACAAGGCTCCGTGTTGAGGATCAAGCAGTGGTCTGTTTAATGAGGGCTACCTGCCCAGTATTTATGCAGGTCTCCCACCTGGTGGACACTCCCCTAGGGTACCAAATGGGAGACTGTAACAAAGGACAGACAAGTATCAATGTGAAGGATTTTCATGTACTTACCTGTGTGCCTTCAGTTATACCTTCTCCCTGCTCTTTAAATGCCTGTTTAAATGCCTGTATTGAATGAATGTATTCGTTTACCGAACGGAGACCAACCACCCTGGGTAGCAATCAGCATTGGAACGCAGAGAAAACCGCAACTTAATTGCTACTAGGTGGCCGCCATTCGGCATACGAACACGTGGCGAGAACAAAGGATGGCGGCCATCTTAAAACTCACAAATGCGGTCAGCGGGGCTTACGCATGAACTGCCTGGAACTATTTTCGGCACGGCAAACATGCAAACGCCCGGTCCCCATGGAAGTCCTGGATGAATACGTTCCCCTACACGAATCAAACTGGCATTCGGTAGATAGAATCTACCGAATGAGGGGAGCATTCACATGTAACTAGCTGTACCATACGAACGGTGGTTTTTGTGTAGTTAGATGCGAACGGAGACCGGCTCTTGCTACTGATTCTATGGAACTCTAGCTCGGATACCTCCACATGGCGAACCGGTCAAACTTCCACACGATGCGACACGGAAACTACTGAACGGAAATTCGTGAGATTTGGATATATGACTACCAGTATCCTCAGCTACCCAGGTATGTTAAAATTATGTTTGTATGTAATATAATATTTGTATGTAATTTCTGAAATTGTTAAAAACTGTAATGTTTCTGGCCAGCAGATAATTGAGCTTTGTATATTGTTGAAACTCAATTATCTAGCCTGGCCCAGAGGAGGAGTTTTGTATTGCATAAATTGTGAATTCTGTGTGCCAGTAAATCAGTCTTGTTCCAGCATTAAGCTTTGGCTCATGTGTGGATTATTTGGCGATACCAGCGATATTTATTCCTGTGGATTACGTGGTGATTTTTCTTTTATGGCAAGAAGGGAAGGCTTGACGGTGATACAGATTACAATCGTCACAACTGGTGGCAAGCGGCGCGATTTTCCCTTCTTTTTCCATGTACGGAGGATTCATGGATGGCACTGGTGTGTAGTGCATGGAGGGCAATGCTAGTACTTGTGCAGTGTGGCAAAACTAGCCACCAGAGACTATCTATGTATAAAGATGTATGTATGGCTGCTAAGCCATAGAAACCAAGGCTATTTGTATTCTAGGCGAATGAGGGCATTCGTATGCTGGCGGTATGAAAACCCCAGCATTTCTAATGAAGTTTCACGAACAGTGAGTTAAACACTGTTCGTGAAACGAATAACTTACCGAATGCACGACCACACACAGGGGGTTGTGTGGCACCCATTAACCTCACAGCAAAGCAGGGTTCGGCAGGAATTAAAACGAACGGAAGGAAAGAAACAGCAATTCGTGAGCACAGCCATTCTGATGAAACCGGAGTTTGGGAGTACGTGGAAACGTACGAACAGCCGGTGAATGGAAACGAATTATGCACTTTTGAAACGCAGCACATTAAAGGAGTTACTAGAAGCGAGAGGAACAATAACCAGCAACAAGGCAAAGGCTGTTTTAATTGAGGAGCTGATGGAAGGGGACAGGGCCGCAGCTGCTGCAGCACCTCCAATGAGGAAAGAGCAAACGGAATTTGAAATAGAATTCAAGAGCAGGATAGCTCTGTACCCAACCACCCCACCACAGGAGACTTTCGACTGGATCATGGCAGATGTAAAGGAATACATCATGGCCAAACAGGGTCAAGCAAACCAGCCACCCAGAGAGGGGTCACCGGCTCCACCTAGCATCATACAGGGAAAACCAAAAATTCCCTACCAGGCTTTTAAAAACTTCACGGACACAGAGGGCGATATTGATGGATATCTGCAGGACTTCGAAAGACTGTGTCAGCTGCATGAGATCAGGCCCCATGATCAAGTCCCCCTGCTAGCTGGTAAATTATCTGGCCGCGCAGCGGAAGCTTACAGAGCCGTGCCAGATGAGGACAGCAGAGACTACCATAAAGTAAAACAAGCCATCCTAGCTCGGTATGCCATCACTCCAGAGGCGTACCGACTCCAATTCCGGGACCTGAGAAAACAGGAGAAGGACTCTCACGCTGAGTTTGCGCATCGCCTACAAAGAGCAGCCACCGGGTGGATTGAGGCAGCGCAAGCAACCACCAAGCAGGATATCATGCAGCTACTGCTATTGGAACAATTCTACCGGAGATTATCCACCGAGATGCAGAACTGGGTAAGGGACCGTAAACCCTGTACCTTACAAGATGCCGCTAAACTCGCGGACAAGCACCAGGATACTAGGCGAGAACAGCGATCCCCACCTAAAGTATTTCCTCAGGCAAGCACCTACCGGCCTGCCGCGGTGGACCCCCCCCGATCAGGAGGAGCATACAACACGTACCAACCCCACAATAACCGAGCACACATCCGATGCCATACCTGCAACCAACTGGGACATGTACAAAGAGATTGTCCCCGAAACTCAGTAGAGTAGCAGTGGACATAATAGGACCACTGAAAAAGCCCAGTCTCTCCAGCAAGAAGTACATCTTGACCGTAGTAGATTACGCCACCAAATACCCCGAAGCAGTGGCTCTAACTAATGTACATGCTGAGACCGTGGTGGATGCCCTTATGCGAATATTCTCCCGCATGGGATTGCCCCGGGAGATTATTTCGGATAGGGGTACTCAATTCACGGCAGAGGTCACTCACCAACTCTGGAAAGTATGTGGGGTAAAATCTATCCTTAACGGTTTAACGGAATGCTGAAACAAATGATCCGGACGTTCATAGACACACAAAAAGACTGGGAACGATTCCTACCCCACTTACTGCTTCCTCCCCTCTGCCCTGGAGATAATTGAGAAGTAATTCAATTATCTCCCAGGACAAAGGCAAATCGCCATTATGCACGTGGGGATACCAATATAGGAATTACTGTAAAGATCCCCCATGGGTTCTCTCCATTGAAAAAGAATGCCTTGCCGTGGTGTGGGCCCTCAAGACCATTTGCATTACTCACAGATCACAACCCGTTGGTCTGGCTGAACCGGGTGTCAGGGGACAATGCCCGGCTGTTGCGCTGGAGTTTGGCGCTGCAGCCTTTTGACTTTACGATCCAGTGGTACGCCACCCAGCGCAACCCCTGGATGACTAACCACTATCTGCCTGAGGGAGAGGATTATAATGGCCCGGGCTTACTGTGGGAGGCCTTTGAGGAGGGCGATGACTTTGGATGCCCCACAGAATTTCAGTTCTGGGACATCCACAACATCAGGGAAACCCTGCTATATCTTCCCCGAACGGACGACCTGGGGCCAGACCTGAGTCATCAGGTCGCAATGGAGTGGGAGCTGGAGCAGAGCTACCAAGGCCTGTACAACTTAGCTTAATCACCTTACCTTAGCCCAGAGGATTACCTGGACCGAGGATGCTCAACTGTCCCGCTACAACCTGGGACCTACAGGCCAGTACCGTGTGTGACGAAGTGCCCTTCGCCACTTGTGCCTGGAGAGGACTGCTTGCCCGCCTCTTGCCCCATGACTATGGACCTAGTGTGTATGGCGATTTGACTGTATTTTCCAAAGTACTGAACGGATCTGGGTGAATTTTGGATATGTGGTTCACCCAGATCCCCCGGTTCCAAGGATACTTATGGGGTTATTGCATGTTTTGGGGTCCCTGTGATGTATATTTTAGAAGTTATGAATGCTGTAAATTGTAATGTTTCTGGACAGCAGATAATTGAGCTTTGTGTATTGTAGAAACTCAATTATCTAGCCTGGCCCAGAGGAGGAGTTTTGTGTTGCATAAATTGTGAGTTCTGTGTGCCAGTAAATCAGTCTTGTTCCAGCATTAAGCCTTGGCTCATGTTTGGGGGATTGGAGAAATACACTCTGGGGATTGCTATAATCACTATACTCCCCAGGGTATGATCACTAAGTTCTGCTAAGAGCTTGTTCCTGTTCCTGCTCTCTGGGGAAAGAGAGGTTCACCCACTGGAAGCTGGATCCTGGCCTTGGGTCCAGTGTGGGTGGAGACAGCAGAGACCCCGGCGCAGTTGCATCGCTGGAAGTGGGGTCTGTAGTGCTGATGGTGTCGGTTGGAGTGCTTGGAGTCCTCAGCGAGCACTAGGAGCATCGATTGGCGGAGGTACTCAGTCGGAGTGCCAGCGTTCCGTCACACCGTGTATTGTGGGGGGCTACTTTGCTGATTTTTCTTTGTGGGTGGGTTGCGTGACTAACCTGAGTCCTGACCGACATAAGGGCAGGCATCTGCGCGCCTGGAGAGGACTACTAGCCGGCCTCCTACCGTGGGATCAAGGTCCCGGGGAGGGCTGGCCCTTTAAATACTGTATGTAGACTGGCCCGCCAAATGGACTTATTCTTGGACTAATGGCGGGAAGTCCCGTCAACCCTACTGGACCAGGAAAGGTCCAACCGAGTTGCCGGAGCAGGGAGAAAAAGGGGGGCCATTTTCATGTACTTACCTGTGTGCCTTCAGTTATACCTTCTCCCTGCTGTTTAAATGCCTGTATCAGTTCGTTTCACTATGTATTGAATGAATGTATTCGTTTACCGAACGGAGACCAACCACCCTGGGTAGCAATCAGCATTGGAACGCAGAGAAAACCGCAACTTAATTGCCATCTTAAAACTCACGAATGCGGTCAGCGGGGCTTACGCATGAATTGCCTGGAACTATTCACATGTAGCCAGCTGCACCATACGAATGGTGGTTAGATGCGAACGGAGACCGGCTCTTGCTACTGATTCTATGGAACTCTAGCTCAGATACCTCCACATGGCGATCCGGTCAAAATTCCACAAGATGCGACACGGAAACTACCGAACGGAAATTCGTGAGATTTGGATATATGACTACCAGTATCCTCAGCTAACCAGGGATGTTAAAATTATGTTTGTATGTAATATAAAAAGTACTTTTCTGTAACCGCGACCACCCAGTAATTGTCAATTAAGCTGCGGTTAACCGCAGCTTCTGGGAGGTAAATCGCCGACACACTCAAGCTCCCAGGTGGTCCAGTCATTCGTGCGTTTGTTCAGTAGATTCTTCAAAGAAAGAAGAAGATATAAACAGCAGCAAAAATCCAATTTGTCCAAAATAACAATAAACCAAAAATATAATAAACCACCATATCAATAAACTAAAAATAATCTTTAAAATTATGACTAATCCTGCAAAGTGATCATGAGCTAGACATATATATTTTATCCAAAGTATACTAATATTTCCATAATATGTATATGGTACTATACATGTATATATATATATAATTCATAAATGTGCCAATCCATCAAATATACAAAAAAATACAAAATATATTACATGTATATTGGAGAGGAAGAAAATTAACCATATAAAAATGGGTGTTATTACTTGTATAGTAGAATATAGAAAACAGTAAAAATATATAACTTCATAAAAAATGGCACAATTCAAAATCTATATTTAAGCCATCTATACACACATACTGCCCAATACCTTCATCCATATACACATACTGATTAATACATACATCTATACAAACATACTGCTTAATACATGCATCCATACACACATACTGCTTAATGCCTACATCCATACACACATACTGCTTAATACATGCATCCATACATACACTGCTTAATACATGCACCCTTACACACATACCTGCTTAATGCCTACATCCATACACACATACCTGCTTAATACGTGCATCCATACACACATACCTGCTTAATACGTGCATCCATACACACATACTGATTAACACATGCATCCATACACACATACTGCTTAGTGCCTACATTCATACACAAATACTGCTTAATGCCTACATCCATACACACATACTGCTTAATACATGCATCCATACATACACTGCTTAATACATGCCCCCATACACACATACTGCTTAATGCCTACATCCACACACACATACTGCTTAATACATGCATCCATACATACACTGCTTAATACATACATCCACACACACATACTGCTTAATACATACATCCATACACACATACTGCTTAATACATGCATCCATACACACATACTGCTTAATGCCTACATCCATACACACATACTGCTTAATACATGCATCCATACATACACTGCTTAATACATGCACCCATACACACATACCTGCTTAATGCCTACATCCATACACACATACCTGCTTAATACGTGCATCCATACACACATACTGATTAACACATGCATCCATACACACATACTGCTTAATACATACATCCATACACACATACTGCTTAATACATACATCTTTACACACATACTGCTTAATACATGCATCCATACACACATACTGCTTAATACATGCATCCATACACACATACTGCTTAATACATGCATCCATACACACATACTGCTTAATGCCTACATCCATACACACATACTGCCTAATACATACATCCATACACACATACTGCTTAATACATACATCCATACACACATACTGCTTAATACATGCATCCATACATACACTGCTTAATACATGCACCCATACACACATACTGCTTAATGCCTACTGTGACGAAGTGCCCTTCGCCACTTGTGCCTGGAGAGGACTGCTTGCCCGCCTCTTGCCCTGTGACTATGGCCCCTGGGATGTATTGCCCTTTAAAGACATGATTTGGGCATAATGGATTTGTGTTGTGCTGCTGCTGGCCCTTTAAGAACCATCTGGGGACATACTGTGGAGTTACTGGGTGGCCACCATTTCCTGTATCAGAAGCACATGGTGAGAACAATGGATGGCGGCCATTTTAACTCACAGACACTGTTTGGACTTTTCAACACGGTGCCATCTCGCCAGTATTTGGTGCACAGAGACATCGTGCAGTGGTTTTGGACTATACAGCAGGGGACACATTATACAGTGATTGTTTTTCATTTAGCCTGTATATGTTCTGCAGAATCTGCATTAAACTGTATTTTCCAAAGTACTGAACGGATCTGGGTGAATTTTGGATATGTGGTTCACCCAGATCCCCCGGTTCCAAGGATATACTTTTTATGGGGTTATTGCATGTTTGGGGTCCCTGTGATGTATATTTTAGAAGTTATGAATGCTGTAAAAATTGTAATGTTTCTGGCCAGCAGATAATTGAGCTTTGTGTATTGTAGAAACTCAATTATCTAGCCTGGCCCAGAGGAGGAGTTTTGTGTTGCATAAATTGTGAGTTCTGTGTGCCAGTAAATCAGTCTTGTTCCAGCATTAAGCCTTGGCTCATGTTTGGGGGAAGGGATACCTACACTCTGGGGATTGCTATAATCACTTACTCCCCAGAGGAAGCTCTTGCAATAGCTTGATTTGTTCCTGTTCCTGCTCTCTGGGGAAAGAGAGGTTCACCCACTGGAAGCTGGATCCTGGCCTTGGGTCCAGGGTGGGTGGAAACAGCAGAGACCCCGGCGCAGTTGCATCGCTGGAAGTGGGGTCTGCAGTGCTGATGGTGTCGGTTGGAGTGCTTGGAGTCCTCAGCGAGCACTAGGAGCATCGATTGGCGGAGGTACTCAGTCGGAGTGCCAGCGTTCCGTCACACCTACATCCATACACACATACTACTTAATACGTGCATCCATACACACATACTGATTAACACATGCATCCATACACACATACTGCTTAATGCCTACATCCATACACACATACTGCTTAATACATGCATCCATACACACAAACTGCTTAATACATGCATCCATACACACATACTGCTTAATACATGCATCCATACATACACTGCTTAATACATGCATCAATACACACACACATACTGCTTAAAGCATACATCCACACACACATACTGCTTAGGGCGTACATCCATACACACACTGCCTAATATCTACATCCATACACACATACTGCCTAATACCTACATCCATACACAAATACTGCCTAATAAATGCATCCATACACACATACTGCCTAATACATGCATCCATACTCACATACTGCATCCATACACACATACTGCTTAAGGCGTACATCCATAAACACACTGCCTAATATCTACATTCATACACTTCCCAATACATGCATCCATACAGACACACTGCATAATACCTACATCCATACACACATACTGCCTAATACATGCATCCATACACATACTGCCTAATACCTACATCCATCCATACATACTGCCTAATACCTACATCCATACACACATACTGCCTAATACCTACATCCATACACACATACTGCCCAATACATGCATCCATACACACATACTGCCTAAGACATGCATCCATACACATACTGCCTAATACCTACATCCATACACACATCTTGCCTAATACCTACATCCATACACACATACTGCTTAATACATGCATCCATACACACATACTGCTTAATACATGCATCCATACACACAAACTGCTTAATACATGCATCCATACACACATACTGCTTAATACATGCATCCATACACACAAACTGCTTAATAAATGCATCAATACACACACACATACTGCTTAATACATGCATCCATACATACACTGCTTAATACATGCACCCATACACACATACTGCTTAATGTATATCCACACACACATACTGCTTAGGGCGTACATCCATACACACACTGCCTAATATCTACATCCATACACACATACTGCCTAATACCTACATCCATACACACATACTGCCTAATACCTACATCCATACACAAATACTGCCTAATAAATGCATCCATACACACATACTGCTTAATATCTACATTCATACACTGCCCAATACATGCATCCATACAGACACACTGCATAATACCTACATCCATACACACATACTGCCTAATACCTACATCCATCCATACATACTGCCTAATACCTACATCCATACACACATACTGCCTAATACCTACATCCATACACAAATACTGCCTAATAAATGCATCCATACACACATACTGCCTAATACATGCATCCATACACACATACTGCCTAATATCTACATTCATACACTGCCCAATACATGCATCCATACAGACACACTGCATAATACCTACATCCATACACACATACTGCCTAATACCTACATCCATACACACATCCTGCCTAATACCTACATCCATACACACATCCTGCCTAATACCTACATCCATACACACATACTGCATAATACCTACATCCATACACACATACTGCCCAATACATGCATCCATACACACATCTTGCCTAAGACATGCATTCATACACACATACTGCCTAATACATACATACATACTGTGAAGAAATACCCCATCACTTGGTTCGGCACATTTCTTTTAATGGATGCTTGTTTATTTGTTCGTATCCACCTGGTTCAGTGCCCGAACGAGGACCACCCCAGAAACCTATTAGAACGTGGAACCCTAAGTATCCAGTATGAAAACCGCAATGGAAACAATTAATAGAATGCTCACCATGGGTGGCCGCCATTTTGTGCAACCGAACGCACATGGTCAATAGAATGGATGGCGGTCATTTGGTCTCCCGAACGCAGGCAGCAGGACTTGGTTTTCGAGTGCATTCATACACACATACTGCTTAATACCTACATCCATGCACACATACTGCTTAATGCGTCCATCCATACACACATACTGCTTAATACATGCACCCACACACACATACTGCTTATAGTCACCTGAACAACTTTAGCTTAATGAAGCAGTTTTGGTGTATAGAACATGCCCCTGCAGCCTAACTGCTCAATCCTCCGCCATTTAGGATTATGAACCCTAGTCACACCTCCCTGCATGTGACTTACACAGCCTTCCATAAACACTTCCTGTAAAGAGAGCCCTATTTAGGCTTTCTTTATTGCAAGTTCTGTTTAATTAAGATTTTCTTATCCCCTGCTATGTTAATAGCTTGCTAGACCCTGCAAGAGCCTCCTGTATGTGATTAAAGTTCAATTTAGAGATTGAGATACAATTATTTAAGGTAAATAACATCTGTTTGAAAGTGAAACCAGTTTTTTTTTTCATGCAGGCTCTGTCAATCATAGCCAGGGGAGGTGTGGCTAGGGCTGCATAAACAGAAACAAAGTGATTTAACTCCTAAATGGCAGTGAATTGAGCAGTGAAATTGCAGGGGAATGATCTATACATATATTTAGCTAAAGTAATTTAGGTGACTATAGTGTTCCTTTAAGGCGTACATCCATACACACACTGCCTAATACATACATCCATACATACATTGCCTAATACATGCATCCATACACACATACTGCTTAATACATCCATCCATGCACACATACTGAATAATACCTGCATCCATACACACATACTGCCCAATACATACATCCATACTGCCTAAGACATGCATCCATACACACATACTGCCTAATACCTACATACATACTGTGAAGGAATACCCCATCACTTGGTTTGGCACATTTAGTTTTATTCATGATCGTTTATTTGTTCGTATCCACCTGGTTCGGTGCCCGAATGAGGACCACCCCAGAAACCCATTAGAACGTGGAACCCTAAGTATCCAGTACGAAAACCGCAATGGAAACAATTAATAGAATGCTCCCCTGGGTGGCCGCCATTTCGTGAAACCGAACGCACGTGGTAGATAGAATGGATGGCGGCCATTTGGTTTCCCGAACACAGGCAGCGGGACTTGGTTTTCGAGTGATTGGAACAGATTTCGGTCAGGCACTCGTGCGAACACCGGTGAAAATAGAACTGCTGCCCATTTAAGTTCCCAACAACCTACACAAACGATTTTCGTGAGATACGAACTACTGACTGGGCAGCATTTGACACTTGAAACCTTTCGTATAAAATGTGTGGTTTTCGTACAAAAACCCTGCAAATGGAGACCAGCCCTTGCCACGATTTCTCTGGAACTATTTTCAACTTCAACCTCGTAGCAGGCCGGGCAAAACATCCCCGCAATGGCAATTCAAAACTACCGAACCTAAATCATCACTACTTCCTGCCAGCCCGTAACAAGATCTACCTTTGGATTGGGCCTTTGATTCAAATGGTACTATAATCCGTACAGAGGATTTACAAAAGTTCGAAAAGGCATTGTTAGCCGCAAACTCTGCTCCTGCTGAGGTACTAGAAGTACTTACCACCTGCACCCAGATCTAAGAAGATCTTGACTGTTCTCCAGCCGTACCAGAAGCTGGTACTAAGGAACCCCACACTGGGGACTGTAACTGTGGCGAAACCAACCTCGCCACTGTGAACTGGAGAAGCCTGGTTGCTCGCCTGCTCTCTTTGGACTATGGCCCTGCAGGTTAAACCATTTATTTTCCCTGCAGAAAGGCTTATTCATGTGATCTGAGTGCCATTCATCTAATAATGTGCGCTCAGATCAAAGCTATCTGGGGATGTGTAGAAATGTGTGTTTTATGTACTAAATGTATCAGTATGTAATTTTATGTCTTTTACTGTCTTTTTGTCTGCCATGTGGGTAATGGAGTTTTGCCTCTGTCCTGGGAGATAATTAGATTCCTTCCCCAATTATCTCCAGGCCAGAGGGGAGGGATTGTGAGGCATTGTGGGAGGTAACTCATGTGTGATTGGTGTATTGTGTAATTGTTGTAAATCCCTCCCTTGCATGGGAGAATCCTTTATAAGCCTGTTGTGTGAATAAATCAGGGTTGTTCCTGTTTAACCCTCCAAGTGAAGTGTCGTCTCATTCTTGGGGGGAATTTGACTGTATGCCGATTGCCAGGAGTGTAAGCTGTTCTTAGGGCTTTTCCTGTTCGGCTGCTTCCAGGGTTCGTGTGTTTCCTGTTCGGAAGTTGGTGAATACGTGCAGTTTGGAGATCGGGAGGTTGGTGATTGCAGTAGCTGCTGGTCTATCTGGAAGGGGATTATCGCCTAAATGGTTTTTATCCCCTTGTGAGCGAAACGGTCCGTTACAATTGGTGGCAAGCGGCGGGATCGTTCCTACAGCCAGAAGGACAGCTACAGGAGACACCATTCCGTGGATTTTACAATTTGAGGGCAACGCATGTCTCAGTACAGCGACCCTGACAGCAACAGAATGGAACCAGCAGTGGAATACAGATACTCTGTACAGGAATTTGACCGTATGATGTGGTTGCGGCTGAACTTCTTCGGACCTAATCCAGCTGAGAAATCCGTGAAGTTCGTGAGGAGTCTAGTATTCAAGACTCTGCTGTACCGGGCAGAGGGTGACGGTCAGCTGCCACGGTGGGTGGACCTCCACCGGCAGCTACAGTTGCGGGACAGAGAGAGCCCAGTCTCCTCTCCCCAGCGGCAGTGTGATATGCAGGGAATTGGGAGCCCAGTCTCCATTCCCCAGCGGCAGTGTAAAGTGCAGGGAGAGGAGAGCAGCGTCCTCCCTCCCCAGCGGCAGGCTGAGTTACAGGGGGCAGAGGTAGTTGTTCCTGCCCCCCAGCAGCAGAGTGATATGCCGGGAAGGCAGTGTGAAGTGCAGGGAGAGGAGAGCAGCGTCCTCCCTCCCCAGCGGCAGGCTGAGTTACAGGGGGCAGAGGTAGTTGTTCCTGCCCCCCAGCAGCAGAGTGATATGCCGGGAAGGCAGTGTGAAGTGCAGGGAGAGGAGAGCAGTGTCCTCCCTCCCCAGCGGCAGGCTGAGTTACAGGGGGCAGAGGTAGTTGTTCCTGCCCCCCAGCAGCCAAGTGATATGCCGGGAAGGCAGTGTGAAGTACAGGGAGAGGAGAGCAGTGTCCTCCCTCCCCAGCGACAGGCTGAGTGACAGGGGGCAGAGGTAGTTGTTCCTGCCCCCCAGCAGCCAAGTGATATGCCGGGAAGGCAGTGTGAAGTCCAGGGAGAGGAGAGCAGTGTCCTCCCCCCCCAGCAGCAGCGTGATTTTTGGGGAATTGGGAGCCTAGTCTCCATCCCCCAGCGGCAGTGTTATTTATTGGGATTTGGGAGCCCAGTCTCCATTCCCCAGCGGGAGATACAGCAGGGAATTGGGAGCCCAGTCTCCATTCCCCAGCGGCAGAGTGTCCAGCAGGGAATAGAGAGCCCAGTCTCCTTTCCCCAGCAGCAGGACACTGTATTGGGAGCGGAGACAGTCGGTCTCCCTCCACAGAGGATGAAAGTATGTATGGGAGAGGAGCTTGCTACCACCTCTCCCCAGCGGCGGATCATTAATGGGCAGGGAATAGAGAGCTCAGTCTCCTTTCCCCAGCGGCAGAGTGTTCTATCGGGAGAGGAGCCTGTTACCCCCTCTCCCCAGCGACAGCTTAGAGTATCCAAAGGGGAGACAGTCGGTCTCCCCCTCCAGCAGCAGAGCTGTGCAACAAAAGGGGAGACAGTCGGTCTCCAGCAGCAGAGCGGTGTAACTAAAGGGGAGACAGTCGGTCTCCAGCAACCAGGCTTCAACCAGACTACTCCCGCGGTAGTACTGGCATCAGGGCAGAGTACCGCTGGTCTCTGCCCACTCAGCAACCCACCAAGGCAGCCTATCAGTCCCCCACACAGCTGTGGTGAGGCACCTGGACATGGACAAGATTCTCCCTTACTCAGGTGTAGTAACCAGTTATTGTGGGTGGGCTGTACTGCTGTTTCTGTTTTGTGGGTGGGCTGCTGGACTAACAAGGGCACTGACCGGCAGGAGGTCAGATACCCTGTTAGTCTGTTTGGAAAAGGGGAGAGATGTGACGAGACCAATCTCGCCACATTGCATTGGAGAAGCCTGGTTGCTCGCCTGCTGCCTTTGGACTATGGCCCCCTTTTAAAAGACTTTATTTTTGCCTGCAGAAAAGCTTATTCGTGCTTTTCTGCCTGGGGTTCAGTAGATTTGTTTGAATGTGTTATACCCCAGATAGGAATCCCATGGAGCCCATTCGTATGAAACTGACTGTAAAGACTTTGGCTCCATGGCGATTAAACTGTATTCGTGTGGTCTGAGCGCCATTCGCTTAATAATGTGCGCTCGGACCTGAGCTATCTGGGGATATGTTACATGTCTGTGTTTTATGTAATAAATGTTACTTTATGTATTTTAAAGTGTTTTGTGTCTTTTTGCAACCATGTGCTTAATGGAGTCTTGTGTCTGTCCTGGGAGATAATTGAATTACTCTCCAGGATAGAAGACTCTGAAACTGGTTTGGGCCAGAAAGCCATGCTTCATTTAGTCACAAAGGACTTTTTACTAACTTTTGAACCCCTTGTCTGATTTGTGCCATTTTTTAATATGTTGCTCCCCTGAATGGATTGATTGTGAAATATGTAATTTTATGTGAATGTGATGTATGGTTTTAGAGTTATGAAAGTTGGGTAGAAAGTATGTTTTAACTGTATGTGTAATTGAGTTTCCTCTCAGGATAAGGGGAGGGAATATGTGGGATGTAACTGTGATGTGATTGGTTGTTTTATACCTCCCTGTGGGCGGTCCTGTATTTGAAAACACTGTAATAAAAATCAGGCTGGGTGTGCCAGCACCTCAGACCACTGCTTGACCCTCAACACAGAGCCTTGTCTCGCTCTTGGGGGGATTCACGGTATGCTGTTAGAGTCTGATTGCCAGGAGTGTAAGCTAATTGTCTGCTTTTCCTGTTCGTCTGCTAGCAGCTATTTGGGAGGTTCCAGTTCGGGAGTTGGAGTGCTATTTTGTATCCAGTTTGGGAGTTTGGTGTTCTGCAGTAGCTGTGCCTGTATCTCTGGAAAGGGGGCCAATCGCCTAAACGGTTTTTACCCCCTGTGTGCAAAACGGTCCGTTACAATTGGTGGCAAGCGACGGGATCATTTCCACAGCCCAGAAGGACAGCTATAATACAGCACCAGTTCCTGGATTACAAATTGAGGGCAACGCCAGTACCCGTACAGCGACCCTATCTACAAAAGAACCAACTTCAGCAGCGTAAGCATGGCACCCAGCTACACTCAGGAGCAGTATGACAGAGAGTTTACCATGCGGCTGGCTTTCTTTGGACCCAACCCCCCGGAGAAATACGTGTAGTTCGTAAGGAGCCAGGTAGACGAGTACCTGCAGTTCATGGCAGATCCAGCCAAAGGTATCGGCCGCCCTATCCGGTAGCAGAGTGCGTTACGGGGACTCAAAGGTGTACCCCAGGGAGCTGGAGGTGTCGTACTTCCTCCCCAGCGGCAGAGTAAGTCCCAGGGAGCTGAAGGTGCAGTCCTTCCTCCCCAGCGGCAGTGTGTATCCCAGGGAGCTGAAGGTGCAGTCCTTCCTCCCCAGCGGCAGTGTGTATCCCAGGGAGCTGAAGGTGCAGTCCTTCCTCCCCAGCGGCAGTGTGTATCCCAGGGAGCTGAAGGTGCAGTCCTTCCTCCCCAGCGGCAGTGTGTATCCCAGGGAGCTGAAGGTGCAGTCCTTCCTCCCCAGCGGCAGTGTGTATCCCAGGGAGCTGAAGGTGCAGTCCTTCCTCCCCAGCGGCAGTGTGTATCCCAGGGAGCTGAAGGTGTCGTCCTTCCTCCCCAGCGGCAGTGTGTGTTCTTAGGAGAGGAGACAGTTGGTCCCTCTCCCCAGCGGTCAAGTGAGTCCCAGGGAGCTGAAGGTGTCGTCCTTCCTCCCCAGCGGCAGATTGTATCCCAGGGAGCTGAAGGTGTCGTCCTTCCTCCCCAGCGGCAGAGTGTCCTGCAGGGAGCAGAGACTGTCAGTCTCGCACCCCAGCAGCAGGACAAAATATTGAAAGGGGAGACAGCTGGTCCCCCTCACCACCAGCAGAGAGAGTGTCAGGGAGAGGCGCCCTCTCCCCAGCGGCAGGCTACAGTTCAGAGAGAGGACCTTGTTACACCCTCTCTCCAGCGGCAGCCTAACCCACCAAGGGGAGATGTTACACCCCCCAACAGTGCAGATGGGACCGTAGTCTTTGCACTTGCAGCACAAGGGGTAGGGACGGTCGGTCCTGTCCCCCAGCCCCAGAGCTGTGTACCCAGAGGGGAGACGGTCGGTCTCCCCCTCCCACAACCAGGCTCCAACCAGGCTACTTCAGTGGTAGCACTGGCACCAGGGCAGAGTACCGCTGGTCTCTGCCCACTCAGCAACCCACCAAGGCAGCCTAACAGTTCCCCACACAGTCGTAGTGAGGCACCTGGACATGGACAAAGCTCTCCTCTACCCCGGTGTAGTAACCAGTTATTGTGGGTGGCCTGTACTGCTGTTTCTGTTTTGTGGGTGGGTTGCTGGACTAACCAGGGCACTGACCGGCAGGAGGTCAGATACCCTGTTAGTCTAGTTTGTAAAGGGGAGAAGTGTGGCGAAACCAACCTCGCCACTGTGAACTGGAGAAGCCTGGTTGCTCGCCTGCTCTCTTTGGACTATGGCCCTGCAGGTTAAACCATTTATTTTCCCTGCAGAAAGGCTTATTCATGTGATCTGAGTGCCATTCATCTAATAATGTGCGCTCAGATCAAAGCTATCTGGGGATGTGTAGAAATGTGTGTTTTATGTACTAAATGTATCAGTATGTAATTTTATGTCTTTACTGTCTTTTTGTCTGCCATGTGGGTAATGGAGTTTTGCCTCTGTCCTGGGAGATAATTAGATTCCTTCCCCAAGTATCTCCAGGCCAGAGGGGAGGGATTGTGAGGCATTGTGGGAGGTAACTCATGTGTGATTGGTGTATTGTGTAATTGTTGTAAATCCCTCCCTTGCATGGGAGAATCCTTTATAAGCCTGTTGTGTGAATAAATCAGGGTTGTTCCTGTTTAACCCTCCAAGTGAAGTGTCGTCTCATTCTTGGGGGGAATTTGACTGTATGCCGATTGCCAGGAGTGTAAGCTGTTCTTAGGGCTTTTCCTGTTCGGCTGCTTCCAGGGTTCGTGTGTTTCCTGTTCGGGAGTTGGTGAATACGTGCAGTTTGGAGATCGGGAGGTTGGTGATTGCAGTAGCTGCTGGTCTATCTGGAAGGGGATTATCGCCTAAATGGTTTTTATCCCCTTGTGAGCGAAACGGTCCGTTACAGTAACTACAAGGTGAAAAATATTTTTATAAACTTTAAATGTATTCAACGTGTTGTAGGAATGTAGAAATATTGTAAGTTATTAATTTAAGCATATCCAGACATCGAGAGGCCTACCCAGATAGATTACTATCATAATGTAATTTACACACATATGGTTTTAAGTCAAGAATGATGGATGGAGACTTGTGGATCCTGTTGATAATAACCTTTGACCTAGCCTTGTAAGCCTGAATTCCTGTGAATCATTCATTCCATCATGTAATTAGAAGTCTCAAGAAGGTCTTTGTGTGTAACTTACCAAAACATCATAACGTATGGCTTTAATCATAGATATCGAATAATACTAAGTTACCACCTATTTTTTCTTAGATAACCAATTATTGTAAAGCAGGCAAACCTTATGTCATTATGTATACGCCCTATGTAATTGAATTTTAAATGTATATAATCCATTGCAGCTAGAATACCAATACCAATAGAATACCAATACTTTTAACATCAAGCTTGGATAAGATCTAGAAGTGAATATACATTGTCTATTGGTCCATATGATTTTAAACCAGACTTTTGTTGTTACCGGATGATGTGTATATTGTAATAAATATACGGTTTTAACTGCAAGATACACTGATTCGATTTGTTCAGAAAACTGGAAAACAAATATCTCACGGA
>OW240915.1:2001725-2018854 GCA_933207985.1 Pelobates cultripes
ACTAACCCTGTATATCTGGGATACAGCTATTTACTAACCCTGTATATCTGGGATAAAGCTCAGGTATTTACTAACCCTGTATATCTGGGATACAGCTCAGCTCTTTACTAACCCTGTATATCTGGGATACAGCTTGGCTATTTACTAACCGTGTATATCTGGGATACAGCTATTTACTAACCCTGTATATCTGGGATACAGCTATTTACTAACCCTGTATATCTGGGATAAAGCTCAGGTATTTACTAACCCTGTATATCTGGGATACAGCTCAGCTCTTTACTAACCCTGTATATCTGGGATACAGCTTGGCTATTTACTAACCGTGTATATCTGGGATACAGCTATTTACTAACCCTGTATATCTGGGACAAAGCTCAGGTATTTACTAACCCTGTATATCTGGGATACAGCTCAGCTCTTTACTAACCCTGTATAACTGGGATACAGCTATTTACTAACCCTGTATATCTGGGATACAGCTTGTGACGAAATGCCTTTCGTCACTAGATTTTTAGGTGACAAGTTGCCATTTGCCCCTGGCTGTTGGAGGAGCATGAGTGCCAGCCTCCTGCCTCATGACTACGGCCCTGGGTTGTATGGCACTTTACAAACCTTATTTGGGCTAATGGATTTATATTGTGCTGCTGCTGGCCCTTTAAGACCTGCCTTGTGGGTTGTGGGACTGGTGCTGGCCCTTTAAGCACCTTTTTAGGACATAGGGAAAATGTGGGACACTGCCCCTTTAAGACGGTGTCCCCAGACTTGTTTGGGACACTGCCCCTTTAAGACAGGGTTCCCTGTGTCCCCAGACCTGGTTCAAACCTCTTGTGCTGGGCTATTTCCCACTTGGTTCAGTAAATGGGGCTTACTGAACCAAGTACCACACAGGCAGACCACCCAGAAGTGGAAGTGTGCCGGCAATTTACCTCCCAGAAGCTGCGGTTAACCGCAGCTTAATTGACAATGCTGGGTGGCCTTTGTTCGTTTGCCGAACACATGGTGGCGGCCATCTTTGTTCATTCGCACGAGGTCAGCGGTATGCGTAGCCAAATTCATGGAACTAATATTGGCTACACATTTCCACGAACACTGCTGAGCTCTACCTTCTCCCACAATGATTTTACAGCTGCAGAGACTAAGTCCCATTCGGCGATGGGACTTAGTCGTTTTTTCAACCTGAAATAGACCGGCCGCACAGCTCAAATCTATGGAACTGTTTTGGGCAGGAAAATGTGCTTGCGGTCGGTCATAAAGGGACCTCCAGCTAACTTTTTAACCCCTGGATGGATTTGGCTGATGTTTTGGTTATGTTTATATGTAAAGTGTGCTGATTCCAAATATGTCATTTTTATGAAGATTTGATGTGTAGTTTTAAAGTTATAGTACATGTATAAAAACTGTATTTTTACTGCCTGTGTTAATTATGTTAAACCATTGTGCAACATAATTATTTCACAGGCAGAGGGGAGGATCTTTGTGTGTAATTGCTGGGAGTGTTTCTGTAATGTACGTTTATGATTGGTTGTTGTGTAAAACCCTGTGGGTGGTCCTATCTCAGGGAAACCTGCATAAAAGAAGGTTCTTTGGGTGCCAATAAACAGATCATCTTGTACCTTCATGAAGTTTCGGCTCATGTTTGGGGGATTGGAGAAACTACACTCTGCGGATTGCTATAATCCCTATACTCCCCAGGGTATAATCACTAAGCTCTGCTAAGAGCTTGTTCCTGTTCCTGCTCTCTGGAATTCGGAGAGAGGTCGACCTGCTGGAAGCTGGACCCTGGTCCTGGGTCCAGAGTGAGTGGAGACGGCGGTTCGTGGGGTCTGCAGTGGTTATGGTGTCAGGCAGAGTGCTTGGAGTCCTCGGAAAGCACTAGGAGCATCCGTCGGCGGAAGGTACCCGGTCGGGGTGCCAGCGGTTCCGTTACACAGCTATTTACTAACCCTGTATATCTGGGATAAAGCTTGGCTATTTACAAACCCTGTATATCTGGGATACAGCTATTTACTAACCCTGTATATCTGGGATACAGCTATTTACTAACCCTGTATTTCTGGGATACAGTTATTTACTAACCCTGTATATCTGGGATACAGCTATTTACTAACCCTGTATACAGGGTTAGTAAAGACCCTGTATAACTGGGACACAGCTATTTACTAACCCTGTATATCTGGGATAAAGCTTGGCTATTTACTAACCCTGTATATCTGGAATACAGTTCAGCTCTTTACTAACCCTGTATAACTGGGATACAGCTATTTACTAACCCTATCTATCTGGGATACAGCTATTTACTAACCCTGTATATCTGGGATAAAGCTCGGGTATTTACTAACCCTGTATATCTGGGATAAAGCTCGGGTATTTACTAACCCTGTGTATCTGGGATACAGCTATTTACTAACCCTGTATATCTGGGATACAGCTTTTTACTAACCCTGTATATCTGCGATAAAGCTCTGGTATTTACTAACCCTGTATATCTGGGATACAGCTCAGCTCTTTACTAACCCTGTATATCTGGGATACAGCTATTTACTAACCCTGTATATCTGGGATACAGCTTTTTACTAACCCTGTATATCTGGGATAAAGCTTGGCTATTTACTAACCCCGTATATCTGGGCGACCGCTCAGCTCTTTACTAACCCTGTATATCTGGGATACAGCTAACCCTGTATATCTGGGATACAGCTATTGACTAACTCTGTATATCTGGGATAAAGCTTGGCTATTTACTAACTTTGTATATCTGGGATACAGCTAACCCTGTATATCCCTGTATATACTAACCCTGTATATCTGGGATACAGCTATTTACTAACCCTGTATATCTGGGATAAAGCTTGGCTATTTACTAACTCTGTATATCTGGGAGACCGCTCAGCTCTTTACTAACCCTGTATATCTGGGATAAAGCTTGGCTATTTACTAACCCTGTATATCTGGGATACCGCTCAGCTCTTTACTAACCCTGTAAATCTGGGATAAAGCTTGGCTATTTACTAACCCCGTATATCTGGGCGACCGCTCAGCTCTTTACTAACCCTGTATATCTGGGATACAGCTAACCCTGTATATCTGGGATACAGCTATTGACTAACTCTGTATATCTGGGATAAAGCTTGGCTATTTACTAACTTTGTATATCTGGGATACAGCTAACCCTGTATATCCCTGTATATACTAACCCTGTATATCTGGGATACAGCTATTTACTAACCCTGTATATCTGGGATAAAGCTTGGCTATTTACTAACTCTGTATATCTGGGAGACCGCTCAGCTCTTTACTAACCCTGTATATCTGGGATAAAGCTTGGCTATTTACTAACCCTGTATATCTGGGATACCGCTCAGCTCTTTACTAACCCTGTAAATCTGGGATAAAGCTTGGCTATTTACTAATCCTGTATATCAGGGATACAGCTTGCAGACTGGAGCAAGGTCATTACTAGAACAAAACAAAGGGCCCTTTGATTCAGCCCCAAAGTATTTCATCCTTTTAAATAGAGACCATTCTCTTCACTGGCGGTTTTGCTATGAATTTGCACATTTAGTCGTGATTTGTCTACATATCACACAATGAGTCTTGAATAAATGTCTGATATGGACAACTCTTTATTTCACATGTAGCACATGACATAATGCACCGTATATACACAGCAATATAAATAATTTATACACTGTACAATTTATACACCAGAACCCTGGAGCTCTTCCAGTTTATCAATCAATACAACCTAGCACAGCCCTTACTGACTTCAGACAGTTTACTAGTACCTCAGCCCATTCTATGTCCTACCTATGTATACCTTTAGACCTGCCTAGCTCTACATGTATATTAGACTCTCACCATTTCCAGTTCATCCTGATCTTTCCAATGGTACATTATCTGCTCATCATATGGTATCTACATGCATCTAATTTCCTCACCATTTCTCCCATGTATCTCAGCTCATCATTATGTCCAATCTTCTAGCTTAGCTTTTACATTATATTCTCTCTACTTGAACCTCCTAATACTTCCTGGTCTTAGAACAATCACCATCATCCAGCTAGGGCCTTTTCTCCAGCAGATTCTCTTAACCCATTCTGCTGCTCATGATAACCCTGGCTACGATGTACTCAACCTAAATATCAATTAAACCTGGTATGATCATTGAGTTGAAATAAGCTCTTAGATCCGACTATTGTTCAGTTCATACATCTCTGCAGCCCTAACCATAAAAAAGTCCAGACTCTCTCTGTGGTTGAGGCAATCTTCAGTCTAGACAATCTGGTAGTCCACACCATCATTCAGTCCAGACTATTTGTGACTATGACCTGCACAGGTAATCATACAAGAAAAATCATCATTGTGTCCTATTAGATAAAAACAATAAATCTAGGTAATCCTAGAACATACTTCACGCAGATTTTTCTCATAGATTCTCATAAATATTCTAGTCAAAAATGACCAACATCCACCTAACTCTCCAGCCTTGATTCCTACTCTTATGACCGCTCCTTCACTCATAGCCCAAAACTGTAGTCACTGGGGTCAACATCTCTGTATCAAGTGCCTTTGACCTCAGACCCTTACACGGCTTACACTTTTCTGACACTGGTCCGGGCATTGCTAACAAGTCCCACATTGTGTGAATGTAACAGAAATACTGTAGAAATCTGCCCCTCTCCGCATTGTGCGAGGTCTATATAAATACTGAGTTAAGATGTGTGCATGCATATTTTATTATAAATACATACACACAATAACCACATGTATCTAAGAACAGATCTCCATTTATTATGATCCTCTCATTGGATGCTGTGATAATAATGCAAGGATACTGGGAGTAACACAGAATAAAACAAAGAAGGGCTATTTACATCTATACAAGATGGAGCTTCCAACATGTCGGCTTTTAATGGGTAAAGCAGTGGAACATAAATTGATGAAGTTAAATAGTTATGTTGAGCTGAACAGACAGGAGCCAGCTCCCTATAGCAGGTGCAAGGCAGGTTCTCTTGGAGGAACTATTCTGCTTCAAGAGAAAAGCTGAGAATTATAAGATATTTAAAAATGGCTGCCAGAGCCAAGTAACCCTTGGATCTGTGGTCGTAGGGCACAGTGATAAGCCAAGTGAAGGGTTCGGAGATCACAGAATACTGAGTTCAGGAGTGCAGGTGCTACAGGCCAGGAGTAGGACTGCAGCCATCACTTGGACAGCCATATTGGAGCAGAATATCAACGCACTCTGTGCTTCCAGCTCGTCGAGCATAAGCAATTGGGGAAAGACCACGAGCGTCACAGCATTTAACATCCACACCGTACTGGAAAAAGGAACATAATACACAATGGAAAAGAGTTAATGAGGGAGATACAACACAATGCCCAATATTAAACTCATGTTTATTTATTTACTCTATTGTCTCACCCAAATAAGAAGTTGTGTGCACACCACGTTGGCCATAGCTGCTGCCAGATGTAGTGCTGAGCGACCATCACCATCGCCATAGGTCTCGTTTACCTCTTCCTTCGTACCATGAGCAAGGAGGGTGACCACCATTCGCAAGTCATCCTCAACGACTGCCCGCAGAAGCTGCTGACCAAGTGGTACATCTGACGTGGGCAAAGGACACAAAAACACCTTCTGCTCGTACTTTGCTCGGATCCAGAGCTCCTTCTCCTCTCTGAGCATGAAATTAAAACATGCATGAGTAAATAAAATATTCTCATTGGCAATTATATATAATAAATATACCTAGGACTTTGTGAACATGTCCACACTATCTGGTCACAGGACAATTTGCTCCATTGCTGAGATGATTCATGCAATGATATAATGACTATTAGGAGTAACAATGGCTGGGACTCATTCCCACAGATGGTTCACAACTCTAAACTGATCAGAATAATGAGGCACTGAATGAAGAGGAATCAATGGAATCTCAGGACAAAAATCAAGCTGATCCCGGGGCATGTCAGGACGATGAAACAGAAAGCTGGTTTGGAAATGGATAGTATGGCTCACTAATGCAGTCAGGAATCCACATCTAGTCCATACATCTGCCAAAAACCCCAGCACAACAGTTTTAACTTTTCAAATGTGCAGTACCAAGCAACATTTCAGTCACATGATCTTTCTCAGGCTCTAGCAATTAACCTAATCACACTGCTTTATAGCTTGCTCCAGTCTGTAGGCTAACTTTATAACAGTACACTTTCTGTCAAGCAGACAGCCGAGGGGGGTTTCCTGCCACTCTCACTCTGCTCTATATTTCAGAGGGGAAGCAAGAGCGTTTCACAGAGAATGATTGGTTCAAATGCTTCTCTATGATAATCAATGCTGATGGGCCTTAATGTGTCTCTGTGGGAAGCATCTGATTGGATGATTTCATAGGAGGCGGATCAGTGCTGCACTAAGGAGACTCTTCTTGAGCTGGAAAAAAATCAAATACACTGGAAATAAATATATATGTAGTATTCCTTTATGTTTCACAACTCCCAGTATTGCTTTGGACGTCTCATAAAATGCACTAGTGGGAGAGTGGGGGTTTGAAAATGACAAGTGAAGTTAGGCATCATATTCTCGGCTAGTTATTAATATTCTGCCACTTCCATCTCAAAAACATAGCGTGCATCTTCCCCTAGTTAATGCTGGATACAGCTAAGGTGCTGATGCATGCTGTTACTCTCTCTCGCCTTGACCACTGCAATCCCCTTCTCAGTGGTCTTCCGTGCTACCAACTAGCCCTGTTACAATCTATAATGAATGCGATGCTCATCTTCCTGTCTGCCCAAACCGCTCACGCTTTACCCCTCTGTCAGTCCCTACATCGGCTTCCAGTAAGATATAGGACTCAATTTAAGATCCTGGTGTTACAAGTCTCTACACAATGCTGCTCCGACCTACCTATTCTCCCTAATACACAAGTATGTCCCGTCTACAGGGCCAGATTAAGAGCCCAGTGGGCCTGGTGCTGACAATTATGATGGGCCTAGTTACAAAATTTTATTGACCAAAAATACTAAAACAGTCCTACCTCCCTAGCGTCATGTATCTGATGGAGATGGTGCTGGAGGGAAACTCATAGGATGCTGCTATGAGAAAACACATACCCACGCTTTCATCTTTCAAGTAAACCCATACACCCTAACAGCAGTGTCCAGTAAAGCAGGAAGTCTATGGACGGGGCAAAAGGGTGGGCCACTGACACAAATCACATAACCAGAACTGCCAAAAGGGGCGAACATACACAAAAAGGGGGCATGTCTGTGTCCCCATGTCTCCCAGTCCTTTAGTGTCCATGTCCCCATGTCTCCCAGTGTCCCTATGTCACTAAGACACTAGGGGACATTGAGAGACATTGGGACACTGAGAGACCTGGGGACACAGACTCTTGGGGAAACTGGGAGACATGGGGACACTGGGTAACTTTGAGACATGAGAGAACACTGGGAGACATGGGGCACTGAGACACTGTGATACATAGGGGACACTGGAGACTTGATAAAGACCTGCGTACAGGTCAAAATGTTGTGGTGTCCAATAAACCTGCTTAAATCTATCACAGTGAGTGCCTGAGATTTTTTTTCTTTTATACTAGGGGACACTGAGACACTTGGGGGTGCTGTGAGACGTGGGGACACTGGGAGACTAGGGGACACTGAGACACTGAAACACACCAGGGATACTGGGAGACATGGGGCACTGAGACACTCTGATACACAGGGGACACTGTGATACATAAGGCACACTGGAGACTTGATAAAGACCTGGTTACAGGTTGAAACATTGCAGTGTCCAATAAATCTGCTTAAATCTATCACCGCGTAATAATAACTACCTATTTCCAGAGCTAAAAGACTCTGAATGTCGGTGTTAGCTGGAAAGGAACAGAAGATGAGGAAATGTATGCTCTTTGATAGAACGCTGCACACCACTTATATTAATGGTCAGATAGCAAATCCAAAGCCAACTGGCTATACCTCTACCTACTCAGAAAAATAGATGATACATGCAGAAATAGATAAAGAATATAAAGTCGTCCAATTGTCCTAATCTCTGACTTTATTGAGTGAGGTCTCTATCAGGAGTTGGATTTTCTTATATCACACTGAGTAGGTGTCCAGGATACAGGGAGCAGATGGCTGATGTCATTGATTCTACAATATGGTAATATAGAACTAGTAGAAGGTTGTTTGTAATTACAAATTGTTGCAATCTCTCTTCTCCTAATTTTGGTTAATGCAATTCAATATCGGAGACCGTTTGAGTGAAGAAACTGAGCCAGATAGCTGTCAGGTCAGGGCTTCTGTACTAGCACAGTGTTGCAATACGGAGAGAGCATAAAGAGGATACTAATTAGCTACAGTTGCTTTAACCCTCAGTTGTATGGGGTTGGTAACTTGTTTCAGATTGCAGCCCCTATCTACTGCTCTTATCTAATGCCTGTCTTGAATAAACTTGAAGAATTAAAAAATAAGTGAAAAATCTCTCTGTGAACTAGAAATGATTGAGTAGTTATTAACTCATTAGGTATTCACAGGCAGAATAGAGACAGGAGTAGACATATAACAGCTTCTCTCTGATTGCTCACTAGACTTAAATCTATCACAATGAGTGCCTGAGATTTTTTTTTTATACTAGGTGACATGGAGACATGGGGACACTAGGGGACATTGGGGGACTTTGGGAGACTAGGAAACACTGAGACACTGCGGACACAGAGACACCAGGGACACGGAGACAAGGGGATACTTAGATACTAGGGACACTGGCTGGAAGACATGGGGACACTGGGAGTGCCCCATGTCTCCCAGGTCTCAAAGTCGCCCAGTGTCCTCATGTCTCTCAGTGCCCCTAGTGTCTCAGTGTCCCCATGTCGCCCAGTGTCCCCTAGTATTTGTATCCCCATGTCTCCCAGTGTTCCTTAGAGTCTGTGTCCCTATGTCTCCCAGTGTCCCGATGTCACTAGGACATTAGGGGACACTTAGAGACATTGGGACACTGGGGACACAGACACTGGGAGAGACATGGGGACACAGAGACATCAGGGACACATGGGGACAGTGAGAGACATCAGGGACACTGGGAGACATGAGGACACTGGCTGGGAGACATGGGGACGCTGAGAGATTAGGGGCCACTGGGAGACATGGGGCCACTGTGTCCCTAGTGTCTCAAGGTCCCCATGTTCCCCAGTGTCCCTATGTCTCTCACCGTCCCCATGTCTCGCATGCTCGTAGCTGCTGTCTGGACTCTCTGTGCAGAGCTGCTCCCCCGTGGATCAGTGAGTAGAGAGAGGCAGATGCTGTAACTTCTTATCCCTGCCTCTATCCACACAAACAGCGACCCCTACTGGCTGGCGCTGGTATTGCAGAACAATCTCTGTTTATACTGAGATAGACATTTGTATTTCCGGTATTACTGCAATACCGGCACCGGCTAGGCGGCCTCAAATACCTGAGAAATACTTATGAGAAATACCTGGCAACCCTAAGAAATACATGAAAAATACCTGGCAAACTTAATAGTAGTGTGTAAAAAAAAAAATATATATTTTTTTTAAATCAATGGGCCTATTCCATGGGCTTGGGCCTGCAGCTCCATCAGCCCCTATGTTAATCCGGCCCTGCCCGTCTAGGTCATTACACTGTCGGTACTCCCACCTCTGATGCTCATCTTTAAGACTTCTCCAGGGCTGCACAGTTCCTGTGAAACTCCCTTCCCTTCTCTGTTAGACTTTCACCCAGTCTCCACTCCTTCAAAAAATCATTGAAAACTCACTTCTTCAGGAAAGCATATCAATTAGAGGGTACAGAAAAATGGATAAGGAACAGTGCTTATTTAGCCAGATTTTAATGTATCACTGTGTAAAGATGAAATGAAACTAGCTGCTATACATTCATGCAAAACCTTCCAACATCACAAACATAATATGCAAACGAGAAAACAATGTAGCGCTTCCATAATAAATAAATAGGTTATCACTTTTTGGCAGTTTAAGAGGAGTTTTTCACCTGAATATCAAGCAGGTAGGTATCTATAAAAGACAATCAAATATAGTGTGTAGACAATATATAACTGAATGGTATTTAAGACAGAAATTGCTATATAAACTCACAAACGGAGAGCTATAGACCCAGCTCTGGTATGGATCACTTCTGGTCCGTTTAGGCGACCCACCCCTGTTAATGCTGTAAATCTTGTCCTGAAGGGAGGGATAAAAAGCAGAAACGGTTGCGCAGTACTGCTACTAATATTTAATTTAATAAAGAAATTCCCAAATGGGTACTTACAAGCCCAGAGTCAAATGATATGACTCAATTCACAAGTGTTGTGCAGATTTGGGACTGCACTCCCATCCATAAAAGATGTATCCAGGAACCAGGATCAAAGGATAAAATAAAAACTATATTTATTGCACACAAAATAAAAAGGCAACAATGTGCTCAATACCGGAACGCGTTTTGCCACTTCACTGTGGCTTTTTGAACCGGATAAATTAATTCAATGTTCCCTGGTTCCCAGTTTGTGTTTAAATACCGCTAAAATTGGCGGGTGGAGGGTCAGTGCCTGTATGCCTACTTTTCTACCCTACCCGTTGTTACCACCCACAGGTAGAACGTGTGCGGTCCATGCCTCCCTCTCACCTCACAATTAAAAGCATTCGGCAGGTATTCCTGTCTGTAGTTACGTCGACATGGATCTGTTCCATGTTGTATTCTTCCAAAAATGTCTTAATGTTTTATCCATTAAGCATGGCATATATGTTGCAAGGTCCCAATCTTTCTCCTCCTGTGTATAATTCGGTGTTTCGAAATAAGAGTCCATTCCGAGCTTTCCTTGTGGTATAAAATAAAGTCCGAGTCCATATAGAGCATGTTAACTCATTCATTGCCATAGTCCATATTATTCAGTTAGTACATGCAATAAAGAAGAAAGAATTCAAAATTTGTTTCTATTCCTTGTGATGTTCTATATACGTCCAAATATATTCAATAATCGTGTATTATTTATTTATTCAGTCATATATTAGACCATATGTTTTATATCATATCACTACATTAAGCCATGTGTTTTGTATCAATACCAAGAACTAGATACAAATAATCTATGAATGCATTATTGTCTCTTTGCAATTGTTTAATAAAACAAATATATACAGATTGCCACAATGTATCTCTTGGTCTGTTTCTGCACTTGATAGAGTGATTGTGCAGGTACTATTAAAACGTTTACAATATTAATGCATTATGACCGAAATTATCCAGGATTATCATCTAATTGTAATTTGTTACAAATTTATGGGTGTGCTTGTACATACAATTCCATCCGATATTGCATAAAAAACCTGAACAAAATAAACCCACACTCTAAAATAAAGAATATTATTTTCTACCGACAATAATACTGGATATAACAAAAATACCTCCTGTTTTTACCTTATGATTGTATATTATTAGTGATGTGCCGAAAGGTTCGCCACGGACTCATCATTGAGTAAACTTTGACCCTGTACCTCACAGTCAGCAGACACATTCCAGCCAATCAGCAGCAGACCCTCCCACCTCCTGGACAGCATCCATTTTACATTCATTGTGAAGCTTCATTCTTAGTGAGCTGTCCAGGAGGTGGGAGGGTCTGGGAGGGTCTGCTGCTTTATTTATTTTGTTCAGGTTTTTTATGCAATATCGGATGGAATTGTATGTACAAGCACACCCATAAATTTGTAACAAATTACAATTAGATGATAATCCTGGATAATTTCGGTCATAATGCATTAATATTGTAAACGTTTTAATAGTACCTGCACAATCACTCTATCAAGTGCAGAAACAGACCAAGAGATACATTGTGGCAATCTGTATATATTTGTTTTATTAAACAATTGCAAAGAGACAATAATGCATTCATAGATTATTTGTATCTAGTTCTTGGTATTGATACAAAACACATGGCTTAATGTAGTGATATGATATAAAACATATGGTCTAATATATGACTGAATAAATAAATAATACACGATTATTGAATATATTTGGACGAATATAGAACATCACAAGGAATAGAAACAAATTTTGAATTCTTTCTTCTTTATTGCATGTACTAACTGAATAATATGGACTATGGCAATGAATGAGTTAACATGCTCTATATGGACTCGGACTTTATTTTATACCACAAGGAAAGCTCGGAATGGACTCTTATTTCGAAACACCGTATTATACACAGGAGGAGAAAGATTGGGACCTTGCAACATATATGCCATGCTTAATGGATAAAACATTAAGACATTTTTGGAAGAATACAACATGGAACAGATCCATGTCGACGTAACTACAGACAGGAATACCTGCCGAATGCTTTTAATTGTGAGGTGAGAGGGAGGCATGGACCGCACGCGTTCTACCTGAGGGTGGTAACAACGGGTAGGGTAGAAAAGTAGGCATACAGGCACTGACCCTCCACCCGCCAATTTTAGCGGTATTTAAACACAAACTGGGAACCAGGGAACATTGAATTAATTTATCCGGTTCAAAAAGCCACAGTGAAGTGGCAAAACGCGTTCCGGTATTGAGCACATTGTTGCCTTTTTATTTTGTGTGCAATAAATATAGTTTTTATTTTATCCTTTGATCCTGGTTCCTGGATACATCTTTTATGGATGGGAGTGCAGTCCCAAATCTGCACAACACTTGTGAATTGAGTCATATCATTTGACTCTGGGCTTGTAAGTACCCATTTGGGAATTTCTTTATTAAATTAAATATTAGTAGCAGTACTGCGCAACCGTTTCTGCTTTTTATCCCTCCCTTCAGGACAAGATTTACAGCATTAACAGGGGTGGGTCGCCTAAACGGACCAGAAGTGATCCATACCAGAGCTGGGTCTATAGCTCTCCGTTTGTGAGTTTATATAGCAATTTCTGTCTTAAATACCATTCAGTTATATATTGTCTACACACTATATTTGATTGTCTTTTATAGATACCTACCTGCTTGATATTCAGGTGAAAAACTCCTCTTAAAATGCCAAAAGGTGATAACCGATGTATTTATTATAGAAGCGCTACATTTTATTCTCCTAAGTATATCAATTAAACTGTTAACAGCTTTACCTCCCCGCACACTGTTTCCTCTCCTGCAAATGTCAAAAATAACCCACTAAGTCCTCAGTGAATTCTAGCAATCTACTTTTCTACCCGACCCGTTGTGCCACTCCCTCTAGCATGTAAGCTCACTGAGCAGGGCCCTCAATCCCTCTGTTACTGTGTCACTATACCCCACTCCCTCTAACATGTAAACTCACTGAGCAGGGCCCTCAATTCCTCCAGTTAATAGCCACCACACCACCCCCTAACAAAACCCACTGAGAGGCCTCAATCCTCTGGAAACTATACCCCACTCCCTCTAACATGTAAACTCACTGAGCAGGCCCTCAATCCCTCTGTTACTGCGTCACTATACCCCACTCCCTCTAACATGTAAACTCACTGAGCAGGCCCTCAATCCCTCTGTTACTGTGTCACTATACCCCACTCCCTCTAACATGTAAACTCACTGAGCAGGCCCTCAATACCTCTGTTACTGTGTCACTATACCCCACTACCTCTAACATGTAAACTCACTGAGCAGGGCCCTCAATCCCTCTGTTACTGTGTCACTATACCCCACTCCCTCTAACATGTAAACTCACTGAGCAGGCCCTCAATCCCTCTGTTACTGCGTCACTATACCCCACTCCCTCTAACATGTAAACTCACTGAGCAGGCCCTCAATCCCTCTGTTACTGTGTCACTATACCCCACTCCCTCTAACATGTAAACTCACTGAGCAGGCCCTCAATACCTCTGTTACTGTGTCACTATACCCCACTACCTCTAACATGTAAACTCACTGAGCAGGGCCCTCAATCCCTCTGTTACTGTGTCACTATACCCCACTCCCTATAGCATGTAAGCTCATTGATCAGGGCTCTCAATCCCTCTGTTACTGTGTCACTATACCCCACCCCTCTAACATGTAAACTCACTGAGCAGGGCCCTCAATCCCTCTGTTACCGTGTCACTATACCCCACTCCCTCTAACATGTAAACTCACTGAGCAGGGCCCTCAATCCCTCTGTTGCTGTCACTATACCCCACTCCCTCTAACATGTAAGCTCACTGAGCAGGGCCCTCAATCCCTCTGTTACTGTCACTATACAACACTCCCTCTAACATGTAAGCTCACTGAGCAGGCCCTCAATCCCTCTGTTACTGTGTCACTATACCCCACTCCCTCTAACATGTAAACTCACTGAGCAGGGCCTCAATCCCTCTGTTACTGTGTCACCATACCCCACTCCCTCTAACATGTAAACTCACTGAGCAGGGCCCTCAATCCCTCTGTTACTGTGTCACTATACCCCACTCCCTCTTAACATGTAACCTCGCTGAGCAGGGCCCTCAATCCCTCTGTTACTGTGTCACTATACCCCACTCCCTCTAACATGTAAACTCACTGAGCAGGCCCTCAATCCCTCTGTTACTGTGTCAATATCCCACTCCCTCTCACATGTAAACTCACTGAGCAGGGCCTTCAATCCCTCTGTTACTGTGTCACTATACCCCACTCCCTCTAACATGTAAACTCACCGAGCAGGTTCCTCAATCCCTCTGTTACTGTGTCACTATACCCCACTCCCTCTAACATGTAAACTCACTGAGCAGGGCCCTCAATCCCTCTGTTACTGTGTCACTATCCCCCACTCCCCCTAACATGTAAACTCACTGAGCAGGCCCTCAACCCCTCTGTTACTGTGTCACTATACCCCACTCCCTCTAACATGTAAACTCATTGAGCAGGCCCCCAATCCCTCTGTTACTGTGTCACTATACCCCACTCCCTCTAACATCTAAGCTCACTGAGCAGGCCCTCAATCCCTCTGTTACTGTGTCACTATACCCCACTCCCTCTAACATGTAAACTCACTGAGCAGGCCCTCAATCCCTCTGTTACTGTGGCACTACGCCCCGCTCCCCAACATGTAAACTCACTTGCAGCTCAACCCCAGTGGCTGTGTTACATACCCCCACTCCCTCTAACATGTAAACTCACTGAGCAGGGCCTCAATCCTCTGTTACTGTGTCTATACCCTCACTCCCTCACCATGCAACCACTGAGCAGAGCCCTCAATCCCTCTGTTACTGTGTCACTATACCCCACTCCCTCTAACATGTAAACTCACTGAGCAGGGCCTCAATCCTCTGTTACTGTGTCACTATACCCCACTCCCTCTAACATGTAAACTCACTGAGCAGGGCCCTCAATCCCTCTGTTACTGTGTCACTATACCCCACTCCCTCTAACATGTAAACTCACTGAGCAGGGCCCTCAATCCCTCTGTTACTGTGTCACTATATCCCACTCCCTCTAACATGTAAACTCACTGAGCAGGGCCTCAATCCCTCTGTTACTGTGTCACTATACCCCACTCCCTCTAACATGTAAACTCACTGAGCAGGGCCCCTCAATCCCTCTGTTACTGTGTCACTATACCCCGCTCCCTCTAGCATGTAAACTCACTGAGCAGGGCCCTCAATCCCTCTGTTACTGTGTCACTATACCCCACTCCCTCTAACATGTAAACTCACTGAGCAGGTCCTCAATCCTCTTGTTACTGTGTCGCTATACCCCACCTTCTAACATGTAAACTCACTGAGCAAGTGCCCCTCAACTCCTCTTGCTATTGTGGCTCACTATACCCCACTCCCTCTAACATGTAAAATCACTGAGCAGGACCCTCAATCCCTCTGTTACTGTGTCACTATACCCCACTCCCTCTAACATGTAAACTCACTGAGCAGGGCCCTCAATCCCTCCGTTACTGTGTCACTATACCCCACTCCCTCTAACATGTAAACTCACTGAGCAGGGCCTCAATCCCTCTGTTACTGTGTCACTATACCCCACTCCCTCTAACATGTAAACTCACGGAGCAGGCCCTCAATCCCTCTGTTGCTGTCACTATACCCCACTCCCTCTAACATGTAAACTCACTGAGCAGGCCTCAATCCTCTTGCTGGCTGTGTCACTATACCCCACTCCTCTAACATAAAACTCACTGAGCAGGCTCTCAATCCTTCTGTTACTGTGTCACTATACCTACTCCTAAATATGCAACCTCACTTGAGCAGGCCTCACCCCTCTCAAGCATGTGTCACTATACCCCACTCTCAACATGTAACCTCACTGAGTAGGCTCCTCAATCCTCTCAGCTGTCACTATACCCCACTCCTCTAACATACAAACCCACTGAGTAGCCCCCAACCTCTGTGCCATTGTGTCACTATACCCCACTCCCTCTAACATGTAAACTCACTGAGCAGGGCCCTCAATCCCTCTGTTAGTGTGTCACTATACCCCACTCCCTCTAACATGTAAACTCACTGAGCAGGGCCCTCAATCCCTCTGTTACTGTGTCACTATACCCCACTTCCTCTAACATGTAAACTCATTGAGCAGGCCCTCAATCCCTCTGTTACTGTGTCACTATACCCCACTTCCTCTAACATGTAAGCTCACTGACCAGGGCCCTCAATCCCTCTGTTACTGTGTCACTATACCCCACTCCCTCTAGCATGTAAACTCACTGAGCAGGGCCCTCAATCCCTCTGTTAATGTCACTATACCCCACTCCCTCTAACATGTAAACTCACTGAGCAGGGCCCCTAATCCCTCTGTTACTGTGTCACTATACCCCACTCCCTCTAGCATGTAAACTCACTGAGCAGGGCCCTCAATCACTCTGTTACTGTGTCACTATACCCCACTCCCTCTAACATGTAAACTCACTGAGCAGGCCCTCAATCCCTCTGTTACTGTGTCACTATACCCCACTCCCTCTAATATGTAAACTCACTGAGCAGGCCCTCAATCCCTCTGTTACTGTGTCACTATACCCCACTCCCTCTAACATGTAAACTCACTGAGCAGGCCCTCAACTCCTCTGTTACTGTGTCACTATACCCCACTCCCTCTAACATGTAAACTCACTGAGCAGGACCCTCAATCCCTCTGTTACTGTGTCACTATACCCCACTCCCTCTAACATGTAACCTCACTGAGCAGGGCCTCAATCCCTCTGTTAC
>OW240915.1:2027231-2038152 GCA_933207985.1 Pelobates cultripes
TACCAGGTCCAGGGGGTGTGCCTCTGACCTGAAAACTTGTATATAAGGAGTAATAAACGCTCATTGGAGTCAGATCATCTTGTACCTTCATGAAGTTTCGGCTCATGTTTGGGGGATTGGAGAAACTACACTCTGGGGATTGCTATAATCACTATACTCCCCAGGGTATAATCACTAAGCTCTGCTAAGAGCTTGTTCCTGTTCCTGCTCTCTGGAATTCGGAGAGAGGTCAACCTGCTGGAAGCTGGACCCTGGTCCTGGGTCCAGAGTGGGTGGAGACGTCGAGACCCCAACCAAGCTGCGGCGGTTCGTGGGGTCTGCAGTGGTTATGGTGTCAGGCAGAGTGCTTGGAGTCCTCGGAAAGCACTAGGAGCATCCGTCGGCGGAAGGTACCCGGTCGGGGTGCCAGCAGTTCCATCAGACGGGGTACAAACGCCGACTTAGGGATAGCGTCCTTGGCCAGGGGAATCTGCCAGTACCCTTTGCACAGATCGATGGTGGTCAGATAGCGTCCCCTGGCAATACGATCTAATAGTTCGTCTACTCGGGGCATGGGGTATGCGTCTGCCACGGTCCGGTCATTGAGGCGTCGGCAATCGACACAGAACTGAGTCGTTCCGTCCTTTTTGGGAACTAGGACAACTGGGGATGCCCAAAGGCTGTCGGGCGGCTCTATAACTCCCAGTTTTAACATCTCCTGAATCTCCTTTCTCATCTCCTCTTTTACTGCCTCAGGGATTCTATAGGGAGTCTGTCTGAGAGGGGTTTGTCCTGGGGTCTCCACATAATGTGTCGCTAAGGGTGTGTAACCTGGCTCCTGAGAACGTCAATCCTTTCTCAGCTAGCAATTGTTGGAGTTGTTCCCTTTCTGTGGGAGTTAACCGCTCCCTTAGCTGCACTGTATTGAGCAGAGTTTTGGGCTCGGAGTCAGCTAACAGATCTGGGATGGGAAGACTGTCAGGGTCTTCAGTGGCCGGGATACATATGGCCACTATATCTTCGGGCCTTTCTTGGTACTCTTTTAATAAATTAACATAAAAAGACTTCTGGACCCTTTCGTCTTGGCTACTGGCAATTACATAGGTGGTGTCACATATCTGGGCCACTACCTTGTAAGGGCCCTGCCAGGAAGTCTATAGTTTGTTTCCCTTGACAGGTCTAAGTACCAGAACTTTCTGACCTACTTGGAATGTTCTCAACCGGGCGCCCCGATCGTACCACTGTTTCTGACGGCCCTGGGCCATCTGGAGATGTTCTCGGGCCATTCTGGCTAGGTGCCCCATGCGGTCCCGCATCTCCAGCACATAAGGTACGATAGGAGCCCCCTCATGTTCTCTCTCTCCCTCCCAGTGCTCTCAGATGAGGTCGAGGGGGCCTCGCACTCGTCGTCTATAGAGCAGCTCGAAGGGAGAAAACCCTTTGAATTCATGGGGCACCTCTTGATTTGCGAACAAGAGGTGCGGCAAGAATCGCTCCCAGTCTCTGTATTCCGCCGTAAAGGTCCGCAGCAATTGCTTTAGGGTACCATTAAAGCGTTCAGAGAGACCGTTAGTCTGGGGGTGGTACGGGGAGCTGAGCAGGGTCTTGACACCACAGACCTTCCATAACTGCTGGGTTAGGTCTGCGGTGAACTGGGTCCCTCGGTCAGATAGGATTTCCTGAGGGAATCCCACTCTGGTGAATATCCCGACTAGGGCACTGGCGACAGTGTCAGCCTGGATATTCGTCAGAGCGACGGCCTCTGGGTAGCGGGTAGCATAGTCCACTACTGTAAGAATATACTTCTTACCCGAGGGACTGGGGTTAGGTAGGGGTCCCACTAGGTCGACTGCCACTCGGCTAAACGGTTCCTCGATCACAGGCATGGGTGACAGTCGAGCTTTAGGGTGGTCCCCTCTCTTCCCTACTCGTTGGCATGTGTCGCAGGTACTGCAGTAATGCCGCACGTCCTTCGACATCCCAGGCCAGAAAAAGGTCTGTGTGATCCTGTAGGCGGTGCGGTTACCCCCTAAGTGCCCTGCCAACGGAATGTCATGTCCAATTCGGAGAAGTTCCAACTGGTACTTTCTGGGTACCACTAGTTGGCGCTTCTGCGAAGGGATACAACCTCTCCTCCTACCTTGGGTCAACCTGTATAATCTGTCACCATCCCATACAAAACGCTCCCGCTCATCCCCCCCACTGTCGGCTAATTCCCGATATTTTTGGAGGGTGGGGTCCTTTCTAGTTTCCCTCCCAAACTCCTCTGGGATGTCCCAAGCTATGGGTCTTTCTACTGTGTTAGGGCTGAGTGTCTGCTTGTGGCTTACCTGGGTCTCCCGGTCTGCTGGAGGATCGTCCTCAATACGGGTCTGTGAGCGGGTGGTCACAGGACAAGCAGCAGCAGTTGTGGGTAAATAAGCTGAAGCCAGAGGGCCAATGTCGTTGCCCAACACGACTTCAGCAGGTAAATTGTCCATGATTCCTACTGTGGTCTTTCCCGACCCGACTCCCCAATCCAAGTGTACCCGGGCAGTGGGTAAGCGAAAAACAGCCCCCCCTGCGACACGGACAGCAACAGTACGGTTAGATACATGCTCCGGTTTCACGAGATGTTTCTGCACCAAAGTGATGGTAGCGCCAGTGTCCCTTAGGCCTTGGGCTACCTGTCCATTTACACGCACCTCCTGGCGGTGATGCTGGCGGTTATCTGGGGATGCAGCTTGTATGGGGTTTGCCTCGTACAGGATGCCCAAACACTCCCCAGGGCTCCCTTCGGTTTCCAGGCAGTGAGCAGCAGAGGTGCGTGATGGAGGGGTCTCTGTGTTATTGGTCGAGCGCCTCCAGTTGTTATTGGCTGATCCCAAGGAGCAATAACTGGCAATATGCCCCGTGTTGCCGCAGCGATGGCACGTAATTTTGTAAGAATCCGAGGTTGGTTGTTAGACCCCTGAGGACGTGGAGGCCCTGGGGCCCGAAATTCTGTGAGTTCAGCGGGTGTTGGGGTGCGTGGCTCTGCTCTAGGTGTTGGTCAATTTCAATAAGTTAAGGGCAGCTTTACAATATATTGACTGACATAAACTCTTTAGTGAAAAGAACATTGAGGATAAATGGATCATCTTCCAACAAATATTACAAAGGTACATTTCTCAGTATGTACCATTGGGTAATAAATATAAAAGAAACAAATTATACCAATGTGGCTTAGTAGAGAAGTAAAACAAGAGATTAAAAATAAGAAAAGGGCATTTAAAGCATTTAAATCGGACAAATCAGATGCATCTTATAAAAGATATAAGGAAGCAAATAATGCGTGCAAAAAGGCAATTAGATTTGCTAAGCTTCAAAATGAAAAAATGATAGCTAAAGAGAGCAAAACCAACCCCAAAGCATTTTTTAAGTACATAAATTCTAAAAAAAAATGAAAGTGTAGGTACACTAAAACCTGAAATGGGGGTGTTTGTTCATGAAGACCAGGAAAAGGCAGGAATTTTAGATAACTATTTCTCCTCCGTATATATTAAGGAAGAACCCATGGCAATAGATGTGCAAATGATTGCTGCTAAAAACTTGCTGAATAGTTGTAATTGGTTAACTCAAGACAAGGTGCTGCAGCAACTAAAGAAAGTTAATATAAACAAAGCTCCAGGGCCTGACGGTATCCATCCACGAGTACTTAGGGAACTAAGTGTAGAAATAAGTGAACCTCCGTTTTTAATCTTTCAAGATTATTTTCTTTCAGGAAGTGTTCCGGAGGATTGGAGGAAGGCAGATGTGGTTCCTATATTCAAAAAGGGTTCAAAATCCTTGCCTGGAAATTATGGAGCTTAACTTCTGTGGCTGGTAAAATATCTGAAAGGTTAATAAGGGATAATATTCAAGAATTACTTGAGAAGAACATGGTTATCAGCAAAAATCAGCACGGTTTTATGAAGCACAGGTCATGTCAAACTAACTTGATTGTGTTCTACGAAGAAGTAAGTAGAAGTATAGATCAGGGTGTTGCCGTGGATGTGATCTATTTGGATTTTGCCAAGGCATTTGATACAGTTCCACACAATAGATTAGTGTTCAAACTCAAGGAAATTGGTCTAGATGAAAATGCTTGTTCTTGGGTAGAACATTGGCTTAAAAACAGAGTACAAAGAGTTGTCAATAATGGTAAATTTTCAAGCTGGACAGAGGTGGCAAGTGGTGTCCCTCAGGGGTCTGTTCTGGGACCCGTTCTATTTAACATGTTTATAAATGATCTTGAAGACAGCATTGAAAGTCATGTTTCAGTGTTTGCAGATGACACAAAACTCTGTAAAATAATACAATGTGAGCAAGATAATACTTTGCTGCAGAGGGATTTATATAGACTGGGGGACTGGGCACTCAAATGACAGATGAAATGTAATGTTGAAAAATACAAAGTTATGCACTTCGGCATAAAGAATACACAAGCAACGTATACCCTTAATGGAAGCGAATTAGGGATAACAACACACAAAAAGGACTTGGGAATTGTTATAGACAACAAACTATGCAACAATGTGCAATGTCAATCAGCAGTGACCAAGGCCAGTAAGGTATTGTCATGCATGAAAAAGGGCATTCATTCTCGGGACGAGAATATAATTTTGCCTCTTTATAAATCCCTGGTAAGACCACATTGTGACGAGACCAATCTCGCCACATTGCATTGGAGAAGCCTGGTTGCTCGCCTGCTGCCTCTGGACTATGGCCCCCTGTTAAAAGATTTTATTTCGCCTGCAGAAAAGCTGTGTTCGTGCTTTTCTGCCGGTTGTTCGGTAGATTCAATCTACCGAACAACCGCACAAATGAATAGACCGCCTGGGAGCTGGAGTGTGCCGGCAATTAACCTCCATGAAGCTGCGGTTAACCACAGCTTAATTGACGAATGCTGGGTGGCCGCCATTCGTATCCCGAACACGAGGTCGCGGCCATTTTAAACATACGAATGCACAGCGGTGTTCGCCCCTATTTTCATGGAACTAAAATCGGACACAGTTTTGCGCGAACACCGCTGAAGCCGCCGACCTCCCTTCTTGTTCGGTGGAAGTGCACGAACGGCCCGGTGTTCGGTAGTTTTGTTTGAATGGTTATACCCCAGATAGGAATCCCATGGAGCCCATTCGTATGAAACTGACTGTAAAGACTTTGGCTCCATGGCGATTAAACTGTATTCGTGTGGTCTGAGCGCCATTCACTTAATAATGTGCGCTCAGACCTGAGCTATCTGGGGATATGTTACATGTCTGTGTTTTATGTAATAAATGTTACTTTATGTATTTTAAAGTATAATACTGGTTTTGTGTCCCCACATGTGTAATGGAGTTTTGCCTTTGTCTTGGGAGATAATTGAGTTACTTCTCAATTATCTCCCAGGGCAGAGGGGAGGAAGCCAGGATGCATTGTGGGAATATACTGTGACTGTGTGTCCTATTTGTCTACTTGTCTGTCCCTTGTCACAGTCTCCCATTTGGTCCCCTAGGGGAGTGTCCACCAGGTGGGAGACCTGCATAAATACTGGGCATGTAGCCCCCATTAAACTGACCACTGCTTGACCCTCAACACGGAGCCTTGTCTCGTTCTTGGGGGGATTCACTGTATGCTGTTAGAGACTGATTGCCAGGAGTGTAAGCTGATTGTCTGCTTTTCCTGTTCGTCTGCTAGCAGTTATTTGGGAGGTTCCAGTTCGGGAGTTGGAGTGCTATTTTGTATCCAGTTCGGGAGTTTGGTGTTCCGCAGTAGCTGTGCCTGTATCTCTGGAAAGGGGGTCGATCGCCTAAACAGTTTTTACCCCTTTTGTGCAAAACGGTCCGTTACAAACATATTGAATATGCTGTGCAATTTTGAGCACCTGTTCTAAAAAAAGGATATTATGGCACTAGAAAACATGCAGAGGCGGGCTACAAAATTAATAAAAGGAATGGAACATATCAGCTATGAAGAAAGGTTAACAAATTTAAACCTATTTAGTTTAGAAAAATGTCGCCCGAGAGGGGATATGATAACATTATACAAATATATTCGGGGCCAATACAAATCATTGTGTGGAAATATATTCACAAACCGGACTTTACATAGGACACGAGGCCATGCGTTTAGACTGGAAGAAAGAAGATTTCATCTAAGGCAAAGGAAAGGTTTTTTTTACTGTAAGAACAATCAGGATGTGGAATTCTCTGCCTGAGGAAGTGGTTTTATCAGAGTCCATACAGATGTTCAAACAGCCACTAGATGTATACTTGCATAAACAAAATATTCAAGGATATAATCTTTCAGTGTAGTGTAATAACTGCTTGATCCAAGGATAAATCTGACTGCCATTCTGGGGTCAAGAAGGAATTTTTTTTCCTAGCTTGTTGCAAAATTGTGCTTCAAACTGAGTTTTTTGCCTTCTTTTGGATCAACAGCAAAAAATAAATGTGAGGAAGGCTGAACTTGATGGACACAAGTCTCTTTTCAGCTATGTAACTATGTAACTATGTAACCCAGATCAGGGCTAGCAGGGGATACCAAATTTAGTTGGTATATTTGGTACATCCAAAAACATGTACTGTATAATTGAATTATATGTTAAGCTGAGGGGAGGAGATGTGTGGGAGGTAACGTGTAAATGATTGGTTACTGTACTAATTACTGTGAGTGTCTCCCTTGCATGGGAGAAATGCTTAAAAGCTGAGTATGTGGAATAAATCTTCAGTTCTGCTCCTGATACTGTGTGCCGTCCAGTTATTGGGAATCGTGATGGGATATTACTGGATTATTTTATTATCATTGATGCTGTTTATCCTAGGTTAACTTCTTGTTCCTGCTTCACTGTTCTAATACCAGCGGACAACTCTATGGGAAACTAGGTCTCCGCTACATTGGTGGCAGCGGCAGGATCCAGGATCCACAAAGGAAAAAGCACCAGGTGTCACGTATTCATCCGCTTATAAAAATGTGGTCAATGGCATTTACTGTCCACACAGGAAAAGTTGTGCCGAGCAACAACCAAATTCACAGAAGGGTTAATGCTGAGCAGCAATTATGCAAAGGGGAACCTGGTAATTGCCTTTGGGGTCAAAGGCCGGCTACAGCCTATCAGATCTAGAGGAGGGGTATTTAGGCCCAGTTCTCATCCTGCTCAGTGCCCTGTCGTGGTTTCCCTTGTGGTTGTCCGAGAGCGCGTTATTGATTCTGGTTATTCTTGGCATTGTTTTGGACTTCCCTGTTTTCTGGCATCTCTGACTCCTGGCTTTTCCTTATCGTTGTGTCTCTTTCTGTATCCCTTGACCTCGGCTATTCCTGACTATTATTTGGTACCTTAGTCCGGCCATTCTAAGGTCCGGTATACATTACCTATCAGTCCTCTGTGTTACACAATTCTACCGGCTGCATCATTCTATAATCCTGACATTACTACATGGCCATAGATCCTGCTTGTGAATGGAAACTGGAGGATAATGATAACCGCATGGATCAATTTGCCCAGGCCTTCAGTACGCTTCTTACCCGAACAGCGCATCTGCAACCTGCGGCCTCACCTCCACCTTGTGTACCTCCAGCTATAGTACACAAGGCCCCTACTATCTCCCTATCTCCTCCCCTGAATTTTGATGGTAATATTCAAGAATGCCGGGGATTTATTAACCAAATGGAGTATCATTTTGAGGCCTCACCGGGATCTTTTCCCACAGACAGAGCTAAAATTGGTTACCTGAATTAAAAGGTAAAGCTTTCACCTGGGCCAATCCATTATGGGAGAGTAATATGAGTGTGGCACACAATTACCAGGAGTTCCTTACGGAATTTAAACTTTCATTTGAACCTTTAGGCAGAGAGGATGACGCCTCTACTACCCTGATGCACATCAGACAAGGGAACCGGTCTATCTCGGAATATGCCAGAGTATTTCGTACCCTAGCTTCCGAGGAACACTGGACTAATAGTGGGGTAATATCTGCATTTAAAAAGGGATTATCTGGGGGCGTGGCCTGGAGGTCCGAGAAGATGGCAGCCTAATTCACGAGCTCCCCGCAGGCTCATCACATAACCTCACCGACCGCACAATATAACCCCCGAAATGGGGAAAACGCACCGCACATCGAGTGCCCAAAGGACCGCGGACACCCCAAAAAGCACCCGGAACCCCTCCATGAGAAACTTTCTGGTGACGCAGGCGGACCTGGACCAGCAGGCCTCAAGTGACTCCGCGGCCTCCAGCATGTCCCGCCCGCGATCACCGCAGGGGGACCAAACACTTACCATCCCTCAGGCGCCCTCACCGGACCTGGTATCCATCCTGAAGCAATTACCCACGAGGGCAGATCTGAGGGCGGCGAACACGGAGCTATGTACCTCCATAACAGCCGAACTGCACGCACTGAGGGAGGAGATACAGGGCCTCAGCCAGAAAGTAGTACAACTTGAAGCAGACTGGGATCACATGTCTGCCGCCCAGTCAGCGAACACAGACAGACTACACCATCACAATAAAGTGCTACAGCAAATGGCACTACATGTGGAGGATTTAGACAACAGAGGCAGGAGGCAGAATATCCGTGTAAGGGGAGTGCCTGAAGAATTGGACAAGAGAACGCCAATCCCAGACACACTTATGGACTTATTCAACAAATTACTGGTCCGGCCACTTCAGACACCCATAGGCTTCGTGCGAGCGCACCGAGCGCTGAGGCCTCAGGGACCCCCTGAGGGCCCTGCCCGGGACATAATATGCTGCCTGGAGAGCTTCCCCCTGAAGGAGGAGATCCTCCGCAAGGCCAGAGGCACAGATAAAATATTGGTGGAAGGCGCGGAGGTCCAGCTGTTCCCAGATCTCTCCCCGGCTACGCTGACATACAGGAGAGCGATGAGGCCCCTTACAAGACAACTGCAGGCAGCTAACATCAGGTACCGCTGGTGCTTCCCTACGGGCCTACAAGTGGCAACGCCCGGCGGCCCCTTTATGGTTGCAGGGGAAGAAGACGTCCTGGCGCTCCAGAGAGACCTACACCTATCGCCGGAGACCATCACGTGGCCGAACCCATTAAGCTTCTACGCCTCTGGCCCCAGGCAGCAAGGCACAGGCCCCCGACCCCAAAGAATAAGAACCCCTCGCACTCAGACGATTAGACCGGCAGGGACGCCTAACTGAGGACCGTGGATCCCTCCCCGCTTTGGCCTCCTTTACCGCAGAAGACAGTAATGCCGACTCCAGCGACAAGACAGAAGCTCTGAATATTTAGACTTTTCCCCCCTTTTCCCCTTTTTTTTTTTTTCTCTCTCTCTCCCCTTGCACCCACCACTACCGAACAATACAGGCATATCAGCCCCGGATCTGTGGGAACAACGATGAACCCCGGGCGCAATGCCTAGATGTGGACTCCATCTTGCCCCTTCATACAGCAAGTATTGATGGAATTTGGGGGCTGGAGGGTAGGGGTGTAGTCGAGAGACGGGGGGACACAGGCCATACGAGAGGCTCTGACTCCTAGGGGCAGGGGGGGAGAGGGGTTACACCGCACACGACTGATACAGTTTAATGTTTGCTTTGTCCAACCAACTGCGTAAACGTTAACGCAAATGCGTATTATAGCCAAATATGAAACTCCCCCCCTTTTTTTTTTTTTTTCGCCACAATATTTGATACGGTTCAAATGTTTGTTGAAAAGCTTTCCCGAGTCAGAGGGGGTGGGGGAGGTCGCGAGGGGGGGGGGGAGACAGGTCAACAACCGACCTGCACAGAGTGGATACATGAGGGTAATGTTGTACCATGTTTATGTTATGATTTTCACATATGTTTAAGCTAACGATGTTGTTCTTAGGTGAGGTTAACACTTGAGCTACAATTTAGATAGACCGAGCCGTCAGCCGGGGAGACGGAAGATCCTGACTGAGTAGAGTCCCGAGAGATCACAGTGGTCAGCGACGACCGAACTGCGAGCGCACTTGGTCCTCTGGGCTCCGCCCACTTGGGAATTCTTGGACTCCCTTGACCACCCTACCGGACTAGGCGACAAGATATAGGTGAGCGGTACTCCCCTTGTCCCCAGGCGGGCGGGAGAAATACTGCCCTCCGTCGCTCATATCCGATATCGCTACACGTAGCGACTCCATACCGAAACAGGGACTGGGCTTCACAGCCCGTAAATTTCCCTTCACTGGTTACCCCACGCTTCCCTACCCCCCCAACCTAACCCTCGACTGCTTGACAGACGCGACAGATTACACACACATTTGACAAAACGATGCCGCCCAAGTCAATTGCCCCAGCTCCCATCACGGTCCTTTCTCTCAACGCTAGGGGCCTAAACAAACCTGAAAAACGATCGGGAGCCATGAGAGAATTCCTAGCCCATAAAGCATCCATAGTGCATCTACAGGAGACACACTTCAGAGAAGGGTCCAGGCCCACACTGACAAACCAACACTACCCAGTGGGTTACTACAGCGATTTTCAGGGGGGGAAGTCCAGGGGCACAGCGATTCTCCTCCACAAACGCATCCCGTTTAAAGAGACTGGAGTGCTGACAGACCCGGAAGGACGTTATACCTTCGTTAAGGGGGAGATAGCGGGCACACAATACACTCTCGCTAACATTTATGTCCCAAATCAAAGGCAGTATCAATTCATAGCCCGGATGCTTCGCACCCTTAGGAGCTTCAAAGAGGGCGTGTTGATTTTGGGGGGAGACTTAAATATAGCTCTGGACCCTAAATGGGACTCCTCACTGGGACACTCACACATCCCCGCACAACACCTTCAGGCAATTAGGAACTTACTGACAAAAGAAAAAATGGTGGACTGCTGGAGGGCAATGCACCCGGACGAGAGGGATTATACCTTCTACTCTCACCCACATAACTCCTACACTCGAATTGACTATCTCTTTCTGTCACAATACCACCTACCACTGGTGCTTCACGCCAATCAGGGCACTGCGACATG
>OW240915.1:2038252-2053177 GCA_933207985.1 Pelobates cultripes
GTAATTAGAGGACATTTTATTCAAAAGAGCGCGCACTTGAAAAAACAAAGGGAAGCGCGTATGACCACATTACTGTCAGACATACAACAACTAGACACCCTCAACAAGAGACTCCAACTACCCACACACCGAGCTACGCTCCTCTGCTTAAGGAGGGAACTGACTACACTTTTACAGTCTCAACACCATAGAGATGTATTGCGCCATAAGGCATTCTTTGCCGTACATGGCAATAAGAGCGGGAAGCTTCTGGCGCGCATGCTTAACAAAAGAAGACAAGACACATACATTGACCGCATAAGAGATAAAGGGGGGATTCTTCACAGGCACCCCACTAAGATACAGGAGATTATTCGGGCATATTACTCAGAGCTATATTCTCTGCCAAGGCCGCAAACCGAAACCCATGCCCAAAAGCTCCGTAACTCTATTGACGACTATCTTAGGTCTCACACACTCCACACCCTGACAACGGAAGAAGCAGATCAGTTAGAGGAGCACGTCACCCCAGAGGAGTTGGCACTCGCGATTAAAAACACCAAACCAGGGAGAAGTCCGGGCCCGGACGGTTTACCCATTAAATACTATAAGAGGTTTGCGGAAACTTTATACCCCCCACTACTAGAGATGTTCAACGCAATCAGGGAGGGACACGACATCCCCAAACAGACACTAACGGCACATATCACCATACTTCCTAAAGAAGGCAAAGATCGAGAGCACTGCGGGAGCTATCGACCGATATCCCTCATAAATACTGACCTCAAATTATTGGCAAAAGTCCTGGCAACCAGACTTCAGACACACATACCTAGGCTGGTTCACGCAGACCAGGTAGGATTTGTGATGGGTCGGGAGGCCAGAGACAATACCATTCGAGCACTCACACTTATGCACAGGAAGACGAGGGATAACACAGGCCTTCTCCTGCTGTCCACAGACGCGGAGAAGGCCTTTGACAGGGTCTGTTGGGAATACATGTTCCAGACACTGGCTCACATGGGCACACACCTCCAGGGATGGATTAGAGCCCTCTACTCCCAGCCGACGGCACACGTTCTAGTCAATGGAGCACCTACGGAGGCCTTCCCAATCTATAACGGCACACGTCAGGGCTGCCCTCTGTCCCCCCTGCTGTTTGTCCTGGCCCTAGAGCCCTTCCTGCAGAACATTAGATGCCACCCGGACATTCAGGGAATACGCACAGGAGACACACAACACAAAATAGCCGCATATGCGGACGACCTCCTGTTCTTTATAACCCACCCCGAGGTCTCCTTACCCAACCTAGTACAGGCATTCCAGAGGTTCGGAGAGCTATCTGGTCTGAAAATCAACTATTCCAAATCCTATATTCTAAATATAAGCATCCCTACACAGAGGGCTACCCAGCTCCATCAGAGTCATGCCTTCCAATGGGCTACAGATAAAATACGCTACTTAGGCACGTGGCTAACGGTTAAAGCAGCGAACCTATATACATCCAACTTCGCCCCGATACTCCTACAATTTCGGAAAGACATGGGTGACTGGGCCTTCCCACACATCTCCTGGCTGGGTAGAGTGCAAGTGGTGAAGATGAATTTCCTGCCAAGACTACTATATCTTTTCCAAGCTTTGCCCATAGCAATCCCGACTTCCTTTTTCACAACACTCAGGAGGGCAGTGGGGGCTTACGTATGGGATGGGAGGAGACCCAGACTGAAGTTCTCTCTCCTTACAAAACCCCAAAACAAAGGGGGCCTAGCCCTACCAGACTTTTCGCTATATTACAAGGCGTGTCATCTACAACTGAGCAGGGAGAACCCCAGGCCCTTCCTAACACACTTTAGATACGAACAACTCCGCAGCTACATAAGGCTCCTCCCGCAAGGGGCGGCTCTTGGTAGAGACCTCACTGTCTTTGAAAAGATATGCACAGACCCAGATCCATTACCACATGGAGTGGCACATATATACTCCCTCCTTAACTCACAGACCCCGTGGGAAGCGCCAAAATTCATGGGAAAATGGGAGGAGGCTCTCAACCAAACATTCAGCTCACAGGAATGGGAAAAAATATGCACTATCATACACCATTGTTCTGTGTTCAGCAAAAGCCAAGAAACAGCTTACAAACTGCTAACACAGTGGTATCGCACACCTGCCACGATACACCACATACACGCAAACGAGAGCCGCCTTTGTTGGAGATGTGCCAAGGCAACGGGAACACACATACACATATGGTGGGAATGTGAATTAATACAACCCTTCTGGCGCATCATTCACAAAATCTTATCCCGATTCTCAGATAACCCACCACCTAGGGAACCAGCAGCCATGCTGCTCCATCACACGACAACCCCTACCTCTAAATACAAAAAAAAAAAAAAAAAACGCTCACGATTCGGATTCTTAATATAGCAAAACAGACCATTCCACAGTTCTGGAAGAAAAAAGAGACCCCGTCCATACACAAATGGTTCACCCAAATGGAAGAACTACGGGCCATAGAAGAGCTCACCATGAATGCGGCCGGACCGCAACAGCAGACCTACCTTGACATATGGACACACTGGATCCTGACATCTACAAAACAGGACTTCCAAACGCTAATACAAGACAGACCTCTGGACAACACTCATTTGACTGACAAAGAGACAGAAGACTAACCCAATCCCCCCTTCCTCACATATACCTACCCTCCACACCCACGAGGCGCTAGATGTGCGCCCAGTGAAGAGGTACAGGCCCACGAACGAGATAACAGTAGAGTGACTAAATCAATACACCCCAAAACCCAGGAGGTGTAACAAGGACATATAACCCATAGGACGAACTGGCACCAGCAGACTAAGGTCAGCAGCGATAAATAATACCGCAAGGCCCCACAACCTCTAAACACAAAGAACACACAAGGGCACAAGGTATAGAGAGACCCAAACGCAACACCAGTAATAATAGGTAGAAGCTGAATAAGTGGGTAACTGTGCAAAAACAAAAATGACACCCAAGTACAGGGAGGATGAGGGTATAACGAATGGGACCTGCGAGTCCGACAACATCGTGGGCCTGCGTGCCCGGAAGGATATATGTCTTGAAAGTTGATATAGATATGCACTGAAATATGGAGATCTGCGAATCTCGAGTTAATCCATTCCTATAGTAATATAAAAGGAAATAAATAAATATTTACAAAAAAAAAAAAAAAAATTTGTGATATTGCAGAAGGTCTTGATGGTAAGGTAACAGGGTTGATGTTCCAGGAGGGCAAATGATTTAGGTAAACTAGAAAAATGGTCACAGTTGTGGCAACTGACATTTAATGTGGATAAGTGCAAGATAATGCATCTTGGACGTAAAAACCCAAGGGCAGAGTACAGAATATTTGATAGAGTCCTAACCTCAACATCTGAGGAAAGGGATTTAGGGGTGATTATTTCTGATGACTTAAAGGTATGCAGACAATGTAATAGAGCAGCAGGAAATGCTAGCAGAATGCTTGGTTGTATAGGGAGAGGTATTAGCAGTAGAAAGAGGGAAGTGCTCATGCCATTGTACAGAACACTGGTGAGACACAGTACTGGAGACCGTATCTTAAGAAGGATATTGATACCTTAGAGTAGGTTCAGAGAAGGGCTACTAAACTGGTTCATGGATTGCGGGATAAAACTTACCAGGAAAGGTTAAAGGATCTTAACATGTATAGCTTGGAGGAAAGACGAGACAGGGGGGATATGATAGAAACATTTAAATATATAAAGGGAATAAACACAGTAAAGGAGGAGACTATATTTAAAAGAAGAAAAACTACCACAACAAGAGGACATAGTCTTAAATTAGAGGGACAAAGGTTTAAAAATAATATCAGGAAGTATTACTTTACTGAGAGGGTAGTGGATGCATGGAATAGCCTTCCAGCTGAAGTGGTAGAGGTTAACACAGTAAAGGAGTTTAAGCATGCGTGGGATAGGCATAAGGCTATCCTAACTATAAGATAAGGCTAGGGACTAATGAAAGTATTTAGAAAATTGGGCAGACTAGATGGGCCAAATGGTTCTTATCTGCCGTCACATTCTATGTTTCTATCTCCGGTACCTAGGGCTGACATAGGTGTGATGACTTGAACAGACCATTCCCCTGTATTGCTGACTGTATCCTTCCCCCCATGCAGACCATGGTCCACTCATTGGCGGCTTAATAAAACACTCCTTTCTGACCCGCTCCTCCTCCAAGACACAACCAACGCCCTAAAATAATACTTTAACGAAAATGTGATGTCTGACGTTCCAGCCCCAATGGCATGGGAGGCCCACAAGTGCACCATAAGGAGATTCTTCATAGCCAGGGGCACAGTCTTGGGGAAAAAAAACTCAGGGAAGCAAAAATTTGAGAGCTCACAGATTAAATCCAAGAATTGGAAATGGTACATAAGACCAAAACTTGACCACCTTCCAGGAATTGGCCGACCTGAGTTGCAAACTGGCTACGCACCTCCACCACCGCATGCAAAGATCCCTGCTCCATACCAAAGAACATTTCTACGTTAATAGCGATAAATGTGGCAAACTCCTTGACCGCATTCTCAACAAAAAGAGAAATAAGTCATACATAGCCTGCCTACGGGATATCCAAGGCCAAGCACAGTGACTACCTGACAGAATAGCTGACGTGGCACGTGGATACTTTTCTACACTGTATTCAAAAACACCCATACAGGACTCCCCACAGCATGCTCCGGGGATGGAGCCTGTTCACGCTTATTTCAGGGACAATGACTACTCAACACTACCGACCAAGGCAGTTGAAGCATTGGAGGCTTCCTTGACAATGGAAGAACTGGTGGCAGCGGTCAAAGCCATGAAACCAGGCAAGAGCCCAGGACCGGACGGGCTCACGGTACGTTACTATATGCAATTCGCGGGCATACTGTTTCCACATTTTCTGGAGCCATACAACTCGCTTACCCAGGGTCACAGGATCCCCTCCCAGACATTGACAGGTAACATCACGTTGATACCCAAAGAGGGCAAGGACTTAGAGCAGTGGTCTAATTACCAGTCGATCTCCATTCTGAATTGCGACTTGGAGTTCTTCGCGAAAATCTTGGCTACAAGGTTACTACCTTAAATACCTATGCTGGTAAAACCGGATCAAGTGGGCTTTTTCCCTCACCGAGAAGCTAGCGATAATACCACGAGAGTACTGACGCTGATTCATCAAGCCCAGAGGACTGGGGAGGACCTTCTACTGCTTTCCACGGATGCAGAGAAGGCCTTCGACAGAGTGAGCTGGGACTTAATCTTTCGCACTCTTCAGGCACTGGGAACGGGTCCCAAGATGTACACCTGGATCACAGTTTTGTACAATAACTCCACGGCACAGGTCTGTATTAACGGGGCTTTCACCGACACGTTCGAGATCCACAATAGCACCAGACAGGGCTGTCCGCTGTTGCCGCTGCTCTTTGTCCTTGCCCTCGAGCAGTTTCTTCAGGCTGTGAGACGCATCCCTGACATCAAGGGACTCAGAGTGGGACCCACGTCGCATAAGGTGGGCGCATACGCGGATGACGTGATATTTTTCATTTCCTTGCCAGAGACGACCCTTCCCAATATAATGCAGACGTTTGATTGCTATGGCAAGATTTCCCATTTCAGAATCAATTACTCTAGGGATTGATGTATCAACAACTTAAACCGTTCATAAACCACTAACCCCGTTTGAAACCGTAGGTGATGACCTGGACCCACTCCTACAAAATAGAAACCTCCCTCCTCCCGCGTACATGGGCAAATTGGAAACTTGGCTAAAAGAAACTTTCACAGACCAGCAGTGGGGCAAGATGTGTGAACTAGTACATCACTGCCCATTAGCCAGTAAGACGCAAGAGACTGTCTATAAGGTTTTGTCGTTATTGTATAGGACCCTACAAGCTCTAAGGTATTTGAATCCAGCCCTGGAAGACTATTGTTGGCGCTGTCGGGCTAGCACTGGAACATTCCCACACATTTGATGGGAATGCCCTATGGTAACACCTTTTTGGCAGGCAATAGGTGAAATCTTAAACAAATTCTCTGACAACCCGCCCCCTTTCCGACCGGCCTCCCACCTCTTATATCACACCACCACGCCAACAACAATGTACCAGAAATCCCTGACGGTTAGAATACTGAACACCGCCAAACAAGTGCTGCCTTTGTTCTGGAAAAAAGACATGCCCCCTCGCTTGACAGTGTGGTTTGATAAGATGGAGGACCTCCGATGACTTGAGGTACTGACGTTTGTGGCACAAGACCGCTCTCAGACTTATAGGGATATTTGGACACACTGGCTGACGGTCGTTTACCAAGCTGATTTCCAGAGACTGCTGATGTATGGACATTGGACAGGACCGTGGGGGGGACTGGGTACCTTCCGTTGACGGATGCTCCTAGTGCTTCCTGAGGGCTCCAAGCACTCCCCTTGACACCAAAACCACCGCAGACCCCACGAACTGCCGCAGCATGGTTGGGGTCTCGCTGTCTTCCTCCTACTCTGGGCCCAAGACCAGGGTCCAGCTTCCAGTAGGTAGATTTCTCTTAATCCAGAGAGCAGGAACAAGCTCTTACTAGAGCTTACTCTGGGGAGTATAGTGATTATAGCAATCCTCGGAGTGTAGGTAGTTCTCCAATCCCCCAAACATGAACTGAAACTTCATGAAGGGTAGAACAAGTCTGTTTAATGTAAGCCAGCATTCACAATTTATACAATTCCTCAGGCCAGAGGCACACCCTCTGGACCTAATGGAACACATGCACACAAAGGACACAAACCAATAAGAACACTGTAACAATGACCGACACTCCCACATGCAGCACACAAGCCCTCCCCTCTGCCTGGGATATAATTAAATCAGCCAATACAATAACCTAATTATCCACAGGCAGAAAAACACACATTTTCCCCAAAGTCTAGAAAACACCCCAAAACATAACATATCCCTACAAGCCCTGATCTGGGTGAGCAACATATCCAAAAATCACCCAGATCAGAGCAGGGGTTCAAAAGTTTTGTGGGAGTCCCTTTTGATCAACCGCACGCATGATTTCATGCCCAAAACAGTTCCAGAGAATTTGGGTGTGCGGCTGGTGTATTTCCAATGTTAAATTCAGTTCAAATAGACTAATGGCAACCGTTTGTGCAAATGTCATTGTTAAAGTGCAGTTCGAATTGTCGAACGGCATTCGACTACAGTCGAAGAGTTGAAGTTCAGAGAAGATAAAGTTTCAACGGTGTTCGTGCCGTCGCGTGTCCGATTTGAGTTCCATGAACTCGACGACAAAACACAGCTGAACTCGTTCGACTGAATTAAAATGGCCGCCGCCACGTGGTCAAATGGCGGCTACTTCGGTTGTATCCGAAGTGCCCCTTAAAAGGTGTAGAACTGTTCCAATATGATTTAAAGGGGCAGACCCAGTGTCTTAAAACCCCATAAGCCCAAATAGTGCTTTTAAAAGGCCATATATCTCAGGGGCCATAGTCACAGGGCAAGAGGTATAATCGAGTTCTCGCATACGCCTTTTCTTGTTGTTGGGACAAGATTGGTGATAGTATACATCTCAGCACTGCAAAAATAAAAATTTACACACAAAAAAAAAGAAAGGACAGGAAAGGGGTTTATAATGCAGTTATCTGATACAGTAAAATACCAACCTGATTCTTAACTGCAGAGGGTAATTTGTTTTACTCTTTAATATGCTTTATTTTTATTGATGATGCATATTTAAAAATAAATGACCAAAGAGAGAATACATTTATTTAAAGGCAAATGTCCTTAAATGTTTTAAAGGAAGGTGGACAGAAAATAGAGAGATTTCCAAATTTTAAATCTGGCAGAATGTAACCTTGGTTGGTTAGAACATCAAATTGTTTGCTTCATTGCCCCAAGGTTTTCATGGCTGAGAATCATTTGATGAAATATACCCATCTCTTTTGATTGTGCAATGATCCTGTCCATGAATGGATTGGTCATTGGGGAAAAAGCAGGCATTCATAAGTGGTTAAGACCAGGAATACGCTCCCCATGTTTTCGATGACACAATTGGAGTGATGTTTGCATCTGCCAATTCTGACTGTCCGATGTTTTTCAAAAGGTACAGCATTGAGCAGTTCCAGGGTTTGGAACTTTAAACAAAATAAGTATTTATTTTTTATATTTTTTTTTTATTTTTTTGTTTTACTAGAGAACCCATGGATTTGAAAACGAAGCAATTTGTGTTTTACAATTTATTTTAGAGAGGGGGAAAAAAAGAAAGCCCAAACTAAAGGCTAATTAACCCGTGGGGTCCCCTATATATTCATTTGGGATGGGAGTTTAATCCACTTTGTCCTTTTACACCTGACTTGTTTGTTTGGATCAGGTTGGATTAAGATCCCTGGACTTGTTTCCTATACACTTGGTAATTTTAATTATTAAAGAGCTTGATAAAACCCAATCCTCTTTTGTACCCCATGCTGTTAGTAACTCTGTGTCCTAGATGAGTGCTTGGAAAGTCTAAATTTAGGTGACAGAATGTGTTCTGGGCATTGAGAGCCGACTGACACTCAAATCTCAAGCAATCCTGTTGGAGAGTGTTTGCTCTAAAAAAATAAATTTCTTCGTGAATAGGTGATGAATTTAAAGTTTATCTTGAATTTACATTGACCTTTCGTCATATGGTCCCCTCCTCTTGACCCAGTATTGACTTAGGTGTTTCTGTTTGAAAACCGCTTGACGCCTATTAGATGATTCGTCTTTTGTTCCTTGGATGGATGGACAATAGTAACAATTGTCTGAAAATGTCATGATCTGTTAGTTGTAATCCATATACAATTTGATAGATCAAGATCATTATATTTTTATTTTTTGTAATTTTTATTTTTTTACAAACTAGCCTTTTACCACATATACTGTTTACACCCACATTTATGTGTTTTATTGCTGTGGAGCTCTGATGCCCAGTAGATTAATACGGGGTAGAAGTTACTCCAGGGAAGAGACAGAACTTTGTGGATCTTGCCTTGGCTACGGGTGGAGTTAGAAATTGGATTAGATTATGTTTGGCATATGGAAAGCAGCCAATGAGCTAGTCTGTAGGATGCTTCACACATTTACTGGCTACACCGCTATCTATATTAGATCTCATGTGATATTTGTTTTTTTCCAAACTGTAATTTTCCACAAATTCGGAAAGTTCGTCGTCATCTAGTATTCCTAATTCTTCCAGGCCGCCTCTTTAGTTTGCTGTTGTTGTCGTGGTTATTAAGTTATATTTCGGAATGATCAGTTGGTAATTTATTGGTTGATATATTATCAGTCAGTTGAAATTTAGTTGTTTGCTAGAAAACAAGTGTATAATGCACTCAACAAAAAAGGAGGTTGCTTCATGCAGGGTGATCCAGAAATGGAGGGCCATTCACGGGAGACATCAAATGGGAAAAAAGGATAAATATTCGGGTACACCTGAGGTTTCTTCTAAAAGGCAGGGTTTTATTAGAAACCAAAAAGTGGAGACAGCGTTTTGGCTCCTCAAGTGTGACTTGATAAAGGCTCTGAGAGGAGCCGAAATGTCAGAAGAAACCTCAAGTGTGCTTGGATATTTTCTTTTTTTCCAGTCGAAATTTAGTGACCAACCGAGATCAAAAGAATTTTTGTAAGTAACAAGGTGGGAGACCTGCTCACCAACAGTTCTTGTCCAACTGAAAGATGATTTGGATGTGTTCAAATTCTTCTTAAAGCATTAACCAAACCTTGTCACGTATCTCCTAAAACATGTGGCATTAATGTCCTGCAATTTATCACTTAGATGGAGATGCAGAATAAATTACAACTAAATAATGCCTTTCAATATACTAACAAACATTTTAAGACACCACGTATATTTAACGGCACCTATACCACTTCATTGAAATTAAGTGTTCTGGGTGCAGTGTCCCTTTTTATTTTTGTTAATCTCACAATTTAAAATGCTGCCTTTTTGTATAAAACACATCTCTAGCGGCAGTCTTCCTGATGCCACCCCTGTGAGAATGAAGTCCGACTCTGTTCTCAATCAAATGCTGCTTTGATTGGCGCAGCATGGCATTTTGCTGTGCATGTGCACTAGCCTTCAGCCAAGTAGGCGGATTGCTAATGTGGAAACCAGCAAGGGCTACCAGGTGGGCAAATTGCTTTTAAATGTATTTATTGCAATGAGGGGAGGGGGCTGTAGTGTTCCTTTAAGCATCAAGGAATAAATTACAGGTATTTTTCAGATATTCTCTTTTTTTTATTTTTTATTCTGCACCTAAGTTTCTGCATGTTACTGCAAAACAAATCAGTTACTCATTGGTTGATACATGGGCTGAGATATTGTGTATGAACTTAGTGGAGGATAATAAAGTCTCCAAATAGTCACTTGAGTGTGAACTGCTGCTAATTCAAAATGAATTTAAAATTTTAACCCCCGAACAACGAAACTGGAAAAAAAAATCTCGCAGTAAGCTGTGTTGTTTTCAGTCTGGCTACTTTTATAAAAAATTTTAAATCCATTTTGAATTCCACACAATTCATATTTTAGTGAATAACTTGGTTAGCGAAACCTACTTTATTTACTTTGAATTTGAGTTTAGTAACAATCTTATTAGTAAATGTGTATTTGTAGTTTAGTGAATAAACTTGATCACACTGCACATTATTCGTTCAGTAAAGGGACAGTATAGTCACCCAGATCACTTCAGCTCATTAGAGTGGACTGAGTTCCCTATTCCCCTTAATCCTGCTAGAAAAACAGCGATGTTTGATTGCAGCACTAAAACCGCCTCTAGTGGCTGTCTACCAGAAAGCCACTAGAAGAGCTTCCTGCTTGCTAGACGACTTTTGGTCGCCTGATGCTGGAAGTCCTCATGCTTTGCATGACAACACACCGCGTCCGTTAAAACTCTATAGGAAAGCATTGATTCACGGTTTCCTCTAGGGAGGGCCTAATGCGCTTGCAGAGCTCCCTGGGCATACGTTTTTAGATCTCCCCAGTCGGATGACGTCAGACTAGGTGAAGTGCCAATCCAGATCTGAGAGACAACATCGCTGGGATCAGGACGGGGAGGGAGAGGGAACTCATGTGTTAGGAATACAGGTATGTATCCCTTGAATATAAATGGTCAGGAACACACCAGTGTTATTTACTAATCGGGAACTTGTGAAGTAATTAAAGAGAATTGCAAATTGTAGGCTGCAGAAAATGGCTGAAATGAAGAATCTATCACCTGTCAATTAATTCTCTGTGTATGTCACAGTGTACTGAAACGCAGATAACTGACAGGTAAATGAGATGAACGATTTTGCAATATTTTGACACAACCCCCCCCCCCCTCCCCAAGAACTATGGGGGGGGAAAAAGAATCTCAACTCTGCAGATTAGTTTTTTTCCCCCCCCTTAATACGGCTATGATCTAAATTTTTCTGGTCAGTTGTCCTCTCACTGGTTAGTGATAAATGTATAGATTAACTGTATGAACAGAGCAATTATATGTCTGCCAATAGTTACAAGGGCTAATTCTTCCTTATTTGAATCAGATTTGACACTTGAGATGCACTCACGTGCCACGCTATAGCCTTCAGCTGAGCAGTGTGAGGGATTTTAGTGAGATTATAAGTGCTGTGACAGACAAGTCTTGTTAAAAGCACCTTAACTATTTTATCTGGTTGATTCATATAGCAAATAGACTTTCTTATCACGATGCATGACATCAGGTGAGTTCTTTTTAATACGCAATCTCACTAGACCACAGAAGGGCTGAACACCGCTTAACAAAGGGCCCTGCAAAGTTTCAGGTTCAGTATTTAAAGGGAGAGTCCACATCCAAAAATGAATGTTATTTTTTATTCACATCATTTGTAAAATAATGCATTTACATTTACAAACACTTGCAGATATATTTCTGAAGCCCTAAACCGGGGTGCCCGAAAGCTAGATCCCAGATGTTTTAAAACTACAACTTTCATGATGCTTTTTTGGTTTATCGTAAAGGCATTCTTAACTTACAAAGCATCAAGGCAGTTGTAATTCTACAACATCTGGGGAGCTACATTTTTTTTGCTACAAAGCCCTAAATCAGGCTTCCCCAAACTTCGGCACTCCAGATGTTGCAGAACTACAACTCCCATGATTACCAGCCTATCTATTTCATTTATAGAATCATGGGAGTTGTAGTTCAGCAACAGCTGGAGGGCCGGAGTTTGGGGAAGCCTGCCCTAAACACTTTCCTTTCCTTAGCTGCTGAATTGGCCTCAACAGCCGATGAAGATCCTTTCTGATTTGTCAAGTACAAACTTCCTTTTTTAGTGCTGAGCATCGTCCAATCAAATGCTCCTCATAAAAAAAAAGAGGTTATATCTGGCTTCGATTTGCCCCCCCTTCCCCCCCATAGCTATGTTCTGGTTACAATTCCCCCCCATAGCCATATTCTGATTTTTGATTTGTCATCCCCCCCATAGCCATGTTCTGGTTATAATTTGCCATATTCCTATATTCCAGTTATGATTTGCATTCCCCTTCTATGGATCAATTGCCCAGAACTGAAATACTATATATAGATAGATAGATATTGTTTATTTAAATAGTTTTGAGTACGTGCATTGCTGCCACTAGATAACCGTTTATACATGATTTATCTATTTATATTTTAGGACATAATTATTTATAAAGGGACTTCATGCAAGAAATTAAAACTTTGAGAATAATCTTTGCTGATAAATAATATCGACCAGTAGCAGACTTGGTGCCTATTGCTACCTAAACGCCAACAGTCCTACAATGCTCTACTGAGCTTCCAGTCTATTAATTGGAAGCCTGAGCTTATATAAATATTGTGTCTGTTGCTGTGCACAGTATTTAGAACAGGACTTTGTTTAAATAAGGAGGCTATAACTTCTGCAGACCATCTGCTCTATGTACTCTGTTAGGAAGTTCTTTGTCAATTACTGTAATAAAATCACAAATATAATTTCCTTGTGTAGTCTTCTATAACCGATGCCCTATCTACTGTCAATAGTAGGATATTGAAATCCCAATTTAACTGCGCACATTATTATCGAGCTAAACAATATGCCTGAAATAGCGTGTTCTTACGCCAGAAGAGATTTTTTGTTTTCTAATTATTTTTTTATTAAATAAAAGATTATTTATATTTTTCCTTTGACATCAGAGTTTGGGATTTTTTTTTTTAATTTGATGTGTGTCCTGTTTGACTAAGTAAATATGATTAAGAACTTTTTTCTTCTATGGAAACTGCTGTCTGGCACTAGATACTATATTTACGTACATGTGTTAATGCATATGTAATGTATATGTACAATGTAAGACACACCTGTATAACCAGCTGAAATATAAATGATCTTTTTGATCATCTAAGTGTCACAAGTTAAGGTGTTACTTCAAGCAACCTAATCAGTTCAGTTATTTGAAGTGATAAATGTCAGTCGGCATGTCGAGTCGGCATGTGCAGCTTTTGCTGGGAAACACACACACGAAGTTTAAACCCTTTGCTGCGAAGATGGATTTACACCTTCAGCAGGCAAAGGGGTTAAACTCTGTTGAGAGTTCCAGCATGTCTTATGTCAATTCTGTACATGCTCGATGTTCAGAATTGCATTAATTGGCCGCGAGCAGTCAGAAGATTCTCTTGGACAATAAATGGCTGGCAGGTATCGATTTCCAGGTTGTGCCACTTTGCAGACGTCAAATGTCGCCACTAAAAATATACAACATAATAATTATTATTTTTTTGTTACCTAAGTTGCTGCGTGAAAAGTTGTGGCTATATTTATATTTGAAACACTCTTTTATAACACTTACAGAAGGGCTTGCATATTACAAAACAGTTTGCCCCATTACCAGGAAACAGGGCCAGGGTATTCTTGGCATCATAACCACTCCAGTGGGTGGCAGTATTTTTCATGCTTTGAGTAACTGTTTCATGATAAATAGAATGTTGTATATCACATAGATAACATGACTGCTGACCCAAGCAGTCCCCAACCAAAAACCTGTTGCCCCCCAATAATGCACATGACACCTCATTCCTGTGGATAAGGGCAACGGCCACAGCTTTAACATAACAAGTTTAACTGTGTCCAAATCTTCCAGTTGCTGGGTGTTTGCCCAACAGACAGTTCTCCCAAATTCTGTACCATGAGCCTTGACAGCCAGCTCCTCGCCATCAGCTCTGTGAAGGCTGTCGTCTCCCCAAAGTTCCTTTTTCATCTGCGCTGTCCTGGGAAACCCGCCAAGCTGTGACAACACAAAGAACAGCAAAACAAGCCACAACACCAGAAACCGGGTGGGAGGGTGGGAAAACAGTTAGGAGCCCTCAACTGGTCCTGCCGACTGGTAAGTCCCCTCCCTCTCCCTTTCCTTAAGAACCCCAACTTTGACACAAATGTAACTTTCATGACCCAGCCCACAGTCTTGGGCAGCAGTCATGCTCCCCCTTCCTTATTGTTCCAGGGGAAACTTGACTGCTGACCCAACCAGTCCCCAACCAAAAACCCACAGCTTTATTTAACATAACAAGTTTAACTCTGTCCAACTCTGCCAGTTGTTTGGTGTTTGCCCAACAGACAGTGCTCGCAAATTCCCAACAGCAGTGGGCCACGTCATGCCGCATCTCATGCACCAGATCCACCGACCGTCGTCGATCATTCCCGCCCGCGTGATCCACCAGGGTCACCAGCCCCGACACGCAGCGACTTAGCTGCACCAGCTCGGAGTATAACCCGTCCCAGGACAGTCCCTGAATCCCCCTCCAACGTACCCGGGCTCCCTCGTACGAGAAACAGAGGTTACGGCCATAGGGTCTACTCTCAGCATGCCTGGCTGCCCAATAAACAAAGGAGTGTCCCACGATCCAGACAAATCGAGAAGGACCTACAACGAAAATAAC